>PVJS01007852.1:0-27839 GCA_004027185.1 Glis glis
TGTGTGTGTGTGTGTGTGTGTGTGTTCCTTTGCTGTCATTGCTATGAGAGAAAGGGAAGCATATTTGTCTTGACAGCAGCAGAGTTTTTGTTTTTCTCCAATCAATTATAGGGACAATATGATAGACTTAACTTTTCTCCTCAGTCATTAAAAATTCTAAAAATGGTTGAAAGTGCTGCAGTTAGGCAATTTAAAGGATTCCTTAAAGGAAAAATGGTATCTTTTCCTTGGAGTTGAAAGTAACTAAAATACCTAGACTGAAAGGGATTTGAATACATTCTTCAGAAAGCTGTCTTGTATAAAGGAAAGTCCTTAATAATAGAGATTAGGTGCACTCAAACTCTTCATAAGGAGGAACAAATTTTGACTTCCCATAGTTTTGTATCTAGCCATTCCTGTTTTGGGATTAGAGCAGAGAGCTACATGCTCCTAGGACACTGGGAAGGAAGATCTGTGGCATTGGAGATCAAGAGAAGAGTGGCTTTGAGGATTAGATATTTTGCAAAAACCTTTACAAATCATAAACTACTAAAGAAAATTTACAATATCTCTATTTATATCCACTGGTATTTATAATCAACTAGATGACAAAGACTGAACTAAACAATTGTACAATTTAAAGATGACCTCCTATGTTCTAGGACTGTGGAAACAAATGGAATCTTGATGTGATTTCAGTTTCTCAATTGCAGAGTGGAAAGGAATAGAAATAGAAGACATGTACCTCATGTCTTTTCCACCCACAGCATAGTTGACATATGCCAGTTGGGAAAATACTCTATCATAAACAAAAAAAACAAAGATAAGCTACTACCTACATAAGATGGACTGCAAGTTGTCACTCATATTAAGCTTCCTCTTTCTCATCCCTGGATCATCAGAATGTCTGGAGAGAATTTCTGGATCAAGAAGATATATCTACACTGTATTTTTCCTTATGTGGAACCTATAGAGCTAGAGTTTTCTGTCACATCTTAGATATTCATGTTGAGGAATATAATTATTTACTAAATGGGTAATTCCCAGAGACAACATTAGGACATTCTGAAAAGATGAAAGGGAAGCATCTCAATAAAACTGTTTCAACAAAACTTTCAAAATCCTGGAAATAGCAAATATGTTACCTTTCAATGAGCAAATGGTTTATAGCTTTGAAAAGAGTTCAGCATATGCTTTTTAGTTAGAATATTATTCTTCTCCCTCTTTCAAATATGAATACACCATATGTTATGACCAAATAATAAAAAGGTTACTTTTGCTTGGGAAAAACATTAGTATTTTAATTATATTATTGTTTTAATATAATAAAAAAAGCTTTAGATGCAATCATTCCCATTTTGTAAGAAGACTATTTTTAAAATTTTTAGTCAGAGTTAATAACAAATATTGCTCAATCTTTGGCCAAATTTTGGTCTTAAAAGAAAGTTGGCACACTCAAGGAATAAAGTAGCTGAATTCTGAATAAATTTTTCCCAGAACACAGGAGCTGAGAAATTATTAGGGTTCTACATTTGACAGATAACAGTAAAAAGTCAATGTCATAAAAAGCTCTCACTCTGTTTTTTATGAACATTCATTCATTTCCTGAATTCAGTAAATATTCACTAAGCACCTACTTTGTGACAGGTACTTTCCTAACCTTTGGAGATGGAAGCATGTTATATTTGGGGTAAACTAAACAAGCTGACATATAATGGAGCGATACAATTTCAAATGATGACAAAGTCTGTGAAGAAAACAAAAATGGCTATTGTGAGCGATAGAATCCTTGCACATGATCACTCAATATTAAGTTTCTTATTCTTTCATGATAGACTAAGAACTGTATGGATACACTGAATAAAGTGGAAAAAACACCTGTTTTACACTAGGCAATACAGGGTATTATGAAAAACAATTTAAAATGCACAATTGCTCTCAATAAAGAAAAATGTTAAAACAGACAAGTTATTAATTCAAAAGTTAATTAACAGTAAAAGCCAAGAGTACATAAAGATGCCATAGAGACAAGAAAATAGTAACAGTAAGAACTCTCTCCCCTGTATTTACTGAGATGCTTTATATTCATTACCATGAATTACTATAGTTCTTATATTACATATGAGGAAACCAAGGTTTAAATATGTCACTGACTTGTCTAAAGTCACACAGGTGACAAATGATGTGATTCTTTCCACCATAGCCTTCTGCCTCCCCACAATATTATACAAGTGTGTGTCAAAATATCTGAGGAGAAAAAAATTCCTGGGTCCCGTTTTTGAATAATGGTGGACAAATTCATTCAGATTAGACCTTCCAATAAAACATGAACAATGATGGAATGAGTTCAAATGGAAGTCTGTAGCCAGACACATGAGTGGAATATAACACAGATGCGTATATCCTGAAGATGCTAGCTAGCACTGCATGCGTGGGCTTCACGTCAGGGCCACAGGTGGCGAGTGGGACAGGGGTAATGTCCATAGTCTACCCAAGGTTGGAGTCTTAAGAGAGATATCTCCTTTTGAGGCTCCAATCCATGAAGAAAGGCTAAACTATTTGTAGCCCACACCCCATCCTACCCCGGAATTCAAGAGGACAACATAGAAGTTTGTCTTGGTGATGAGCAAAACAGAATTAGAAATGAGGGAGGAGAAGGAAGGAATTCCTTGAGCAGTTGTGCACACTAATTAGCCCTTTTATGTACTTGAACCAAAAGCTTGGACTAGTCATGGGATTTCAAGCAACAAAATTTGACTGAGGTAATCCTAGACTGGATAATTATTAACAAATTTTAAAGAGATATGTTTACTCTATTTACAAGGATAAATGACAAGTTAAAAAATATCTACAGGATACCAAAAAAAAAAACTATAAAATGTGATAGCAAATCCAAAGAAGAAAACTAGAAAAAAAGAAGCAATTAGGGCTAGAGATGTAGCTCAGGGGTAGAGTCCTTGCCTAGTATACACTATGCACTGGGTCCAATCCCCAGCATTGGAATAGAAAAGAAAAGAAGCAGACCATTAAAATTTTATTATCTACTAAAAAAAATTTCCTTTACTATCAAGAACAAGGCAAAGATGCCTCCTCTTTGTTCTTCTTTCCAACATTGTTCTACAAGTCCTAGCTAATGCATTAACACAAAAAGGGGGGGGTAGAAAGTATACACATTGGAGAGGAATAGATGAAACTATGGTTTTTTTGCATATGATGATTATCTATAGGAATCCCCCCAAACAAAATAATCACCATCATCATCATCATCATCATCATCATCAAAAACAACAAAACCCTCCTGAAATAAATAAGCAAGTATTACAAGGTTGTAGGACATAAGGATAGTATGTAAAAGTCCTATGTACCAGCAGTGATTCAATAACCCTATATAAGATATTGACATTAAAGTAAACAGAACATATTGTTTTAAAAATATCTATCATATCATGTTCATACTGGGTTCATCCAGGAACTCAAATTCAGTTTAACATTAAATATCAATCAACTGAATTCAATACTAAGGAGTCCAGCTCCTCACCAGAAGCCTAGGTGTGATCATTTAGGTTTTATTATATGCAATTACCACACCTGGTAGGCCTCTTGTGGGAAAACTGCCCTCCCCACACCTGATTTTTGCACAGCAGATGCACTACAGTCTCTGGCAGGAGTTGTAGTCCAGGACTCAGGCCCTTCTGGCCAGCCATGTTTTTACTTACCTCTGCATTCCCAGCCCTGGCACCTACATTCAGACCATTTCTCAGGTCCTAAGACCTCTTTATTGAGATGAGGAGAAAGCTTGAACATACTTTTCTCTACTCTGATTCAGCATTTCCACTACCAACCCTTCCCTCTCTTTTTCTCTTCCTGGTCCCCAGGTCCATAAAACAGCAGGACCTTGTTTGTTTGGGGCTCCCTCAGCAATATGATGATTCCTCACGTTGTGTTGATCCACCTGACCATCACTGGTGCTATTTCAAGGGAAAACAATAGGAATAGTGGGGAAGTCAGAGCTTTCTTTGGATTAGCATTTTGCTTATTCTGTTGCAGTAATGATTAAAACCTTGATTGTTACTTTCATTTGGGCTTGTTTTCTTCAGTGACCATTCTAATATCTGGTAGCTCCACTCTGGACAAATACATTAGCAGACTAGGAGAAAAAAATACATTATCAATAGATGCAAGATAATGTACTTGATAAAATTCAACAAACATTCATGTCTAACACCCTTAACTAACTAGGAAGGAAAACAGTCTAGCTTGAAATCAACATCATCTACTAAACTTGGAGAACAAACATTGTCCTTAATTTTGAAAATTTTGAAGTGATGGAAGTTTTGCCTTTATTTTTCACTGGAAAGAATTTTTTAAAAAGACAAACTATGTCTTTACTTGTTAATTGGAAATTCTAACCAGTGCAGTAAGGCAAGATAAATTAAATGGTATCAGGATTAGAATTAGAGAAGTAGATTTTTATTTTTCAAAGTTAGTATGATTGTACCCATATGTGTTCCAAAATGATTTTAAGAAAAACTAATCAGAAATTTTAAGAAAGTTTACCAAGCCTTTACATACAGAAATCATACAAAATTAATACCTAAGAACAAATGTTTAGAAAGTTAAATAAAAGTATTATTTACATTAGAATAAAAATAATGTATTACCTAAAAATAATTTTCCCAAAAGACTGGCAAAATGCTTACAAAGAAAATGATAAAACATTATTGGGAAACACTAAGATAACTTAGAAAAATGATACCCATAGCTTACAGAGTGGAAAGCTCATTATTTTTTAACAAATTCTCTCCAAAAGAATATATTTTCCATACATTTCTGAACAAAAACTCAGCGACTTGTTTGTGTAGCAGAAAAACTGATTCTAAAATTAATGTGGGAATAAAATATACCAATAATAGTCAACATACTTTTGAGAAAAAAAACAGGGAAGACTTACTCTACCAAGCACTGAGATATATTCTTAAACTCTAATAATCATCACACTGTAGAAATTATGCACAAAGCAACAAACATACAGGTGGACAGAGACCAACAAATATATACATCCTCAATACACAATAGAGGGAACTCAAAGAGGGTGGAAGAATGACAGTTTTTCCAATACATCATGCTGAAAAAAAGTGAATATGTAGAAAATAAAATTATACCACAACCAGCATCATACTATGGTATAGATTCCAAATAGATTAACTCCCTACAACTTTTAGGGAAGAATATAGGAGAATACTGTCATGCCCTTAGGTAGGAAAAGATGCTTAAGAGTTAAACATAAAGAATAAAAGATAAGCAAATTTAATAAAATTAAAACTAAGAAATCTTTTTAAAACATCCTGAAAGAACTAAAACTATAAACCAGAGAATCAGAGTTGACATTTATAAAACATAAAACTTAATAAATATACAGATTCAATGCAATTCCTATCAAAAATGCCAATGCCATTCTTCACAGAGCTAGAAAACAAGTCTTAAAATTCATATGATAAAACAAAAAAAGAATAGCCAAAGCAATTCTGAATAATAAGAACCACACTGGAGGCATTGCAATACCTGATTCAAATTATACTATGGAGCTATAGTAACAAAAACTGCCTGGTATTGGCACAAAAACAGACACATAGATCAATGGAATAGAATAGCAGATACAGAAAAAAATCCTCACATATATAGCCAGTTTATTTTTAACAAAGGTACCAAAAAACATGCTAGAGAAAATAAGGCCTTTTCAACAAATGGTGCTGGGAAAGCTGGTTATATATTTATAGAAGAATTAAATTAGACCCCAATCTCTTACTCTGTACAAGAATCAAAAAAAAAAAAAGATAGATGAAAGACCTAGAAATTAGACAAGAAACTTTGAAATTGTTAGAAGAAAACATAGGACCAGCTGTCTAACATATAGGCATTGGTAGAGACTTCCTTAATAAGACCCCTAAAGCTCAGAAAATAAAACCAAACATCAACAAATGGAATAGCATCAAATTAAAAAGCTTTTGTACAGCAAAGAAAGCAACCAAAATTCTGAAGAAAGCACCTACAGAATGAGAAAATCTTTGCCAGCCACTCCTCTGACAGAGAACTAATATTTAGAATATACAAAGAACTTAGACTTAACACTAAAAAAAAACTTTAAAAATGGGCACTTGAACTGAATAGATATTTCTCAAAAGAAAAAATACAAATGGTCAATAAATATATGAAAAAAAGTTCAACAACACTAGCAATTATAAAAATGTAAATAAAAACTACACTGAGATTTCCACCTAACTCCAGTTAGAATGGAAATCATCAAGAATACAAACAATAATAAATTCTGGTGAGAATATGGGGAAATAGAAACTCTTATACACTGTTGGTGGAATTGTAAATTAGTACAACCACTGTGGAGACCAGTATGGTGCTTCCTCAAAAGACTAGGAATAGAATCGCCATATGACCTAACTATACTACTCCTCTCAGTATCTTTCCTAAAGAATTAAAGTCAGAATACTACAGTGACACATGCATATCCATGTTTATAGCAGCGCAATTCACAATAGCTAAATGTGGAACTAACCTAGGTGTCTGTCAACAGATAAATGGATTTTTAAAAAAACATGGTATATATACATATAATGGAATTCTACTCAACCATAAAGAAGAAAATTATGTCATTTTCAGGAAATGAATAGAACTACAGAATATTAAGCTAAGTGAGATTAGCCAGTATCAGAAAGTAAAGGGTCATATGTTTTCTCTCATATGTGGAAGCTAGAAGGGAAATAGGAAACAAAATAGACTTCAGACAAATGATGAGAAAGACCAGTAGAATAGTGGAAAGGGACTGGGGGATGTTGTTGAGGAAGAGATAAAGGAGGCTTGCTGAAGAAAACAGTTCAAATATTGCTATGTCCATATAAGAAGGTATCACTACTAATCTCCTTAGCATGGACAAGGGCCGGGCACAGGTGGAATGTGGAGGGAAACACACCAAGTGCTCTACATGTGTTTGTATCACTTTGAACCTTACTATGATGTATAATTACAATGCACCAATAAAAGTATATTTTAAAAATTGACCTGATCAGGTCCTTAACAAGTCACTCATTTGCAGATTCCCCATTGTCACGCTTACACTTATGCCCTAGGGAGCTGGTTTTCATGTAAACAGAAGTGGCCCACTCCCTGTCAACTGACATTCACATTGGAATGAATGTGTGATGATTGATATCCTGTTTTATTTACGCACTGGCTTTTCAAAGATGGATCTAAAGACAGCCCAAATAGGAGCTAAAAGAAATTCAAACTGAAGAGTTGTTTTAGTTAAGATCAAAAGGCAGGCAGGTGTCAAAGCACATCTTCAGTAGACCAGGTGTTAATTTTCAAAAATTCCTTAGAAAGTCTTTATTTTATTTTCTATCTCCTCTAGCAAAAAAGTTCAGCTAAAAGAGAAGACACTGACATACACATCCTAGATGGTGACTTTCTTGTCCTGCTGACTCCCTATAATGTCAGCTGTCCTCTCTGTCTTCTAAATTACTGTCTGTGCAAAATGAAATGGAAACTGAAGAGGGGATTACTCAGATAATTTAGGTCAAAAATAAGTTCTCCAGAAACATCCAGATTGAGGCAAACATGTTTTCTATGGTTCATATCATCCTGATAATTGCCTTAATTCTCCATTTCGTTTTGCTTCTGTAGACAGCTTAATGGCAGTTAAGTTTTTTGGATCTTGCAGCATAAGAATAAATACTCAATTAAGCCTTTTTCAGATGAGTCAGAGAGAGAAAATCACTGTTGCTGTAAGTGAGCATGTGCCCCACTCCTAACCATTTGCTGGCCTGTAAGTTTTCAGACACAATTCGAAACACAGACATTATTTATACTGACAAAGTAAAGAGAATAAAGCTATAGTTCCTGAAAAAAGTAATTTCTCTCTTACCAAAGTGACAAATTAAAGTTCAGTAGCTGTCTGTATTGTGGTGCTAGGGGACCACTATTATCTGAATTATTTGCAAAGTGCCAGGCAACGTAGGAAGTATGGGGACTCAAGGCAAAATTAATATATTTATTCATTTATTATTTATGTATTAACTCATTCAGTCATTTAACCAGTGTTTGCTAAAACCTCTACCACATGCTGGATGCAAAGACTCCTGACCTCCTGGAGTTTAACATTTTAATGAAGAGGAAAGAGGCAAATTGAACAATAGACATAATAGCTATGCAACTCATATATTGTGGGTGTGGTGTAAGTGTTGTGGGAACTGAGGAAATGTAGCAGGCTAACAGGATTTATGGAGCTATTATGAGGGAATATTTCTTTCCTTCTTTTTTTTTCTTTTTTCTTTTTTTAGTATTAGGGATTGAACCCCGGGGGTGGGGTATGCTACCTCTGAACTACACCCCAGCCCTTTTTATTTTTTAGCTTGAAATAGGGTCTTGCTAAGTTGCTGAGTCTGGCCCTGAACCTGCAATCCTACTGTCTCAGCCTCCCAAGAACTGGGATTACAAGCATGTACTACCATACCTGGCTTACTTCTTTCTTAAATATAGTACAAAGGGGAAATTTTCAACTTCAAAAACTGTTTCAAATGTGAAGTCTGGAAATAACAATATGAGCAAGGTGAGTCAGGCACATGGACATCTGAGGGTAGAGTTTTGTTATGTGAAAACATCTAAAACAAAGGCCCCAGAGCCAGGATAGATGATAAATCTGATATGTCTGAGGGACAGCAAGGATGCCAGGATCTGAGACACTATCAATCAGGGGTAGTAGGGTCTGAGAACAGTCATGTAGCACGATCAAGACACAATGACTCTAAGTCCTGTGATTTAAGCACCTGGAAGAAAGGTGTTGCCATCAACTGGAAGCTGACAAAGGCTCCAGGTATAGTAAATATTGATGGGGTTGAGATCAGTTCAGATTTGGATATGTTAAACTTGAAATGTCTGTAGACATTCAAAGGGAAATTATAGGGTAGCAGTTGACTGTACAAGAAATGTCATCTTAGGGTTTTCATGTTCTGCCATCATCTTCAAGTCCTCGGGACGATCTTGTTTCTTCCTCAGATTTTCATGGCTTTCCTTTAGCATGTCCATGGGTCTAACTTTCCCACCCAAACATATCTTTTATATCATCCCATTCTTCAGAAAATCAATTGGACTAAACTCTGCTATTGTTAGCAATAACATGATAGCTGTTAAAAAGACTGCTATTGCTTTTTTAGAAACTTTCTTTTCCTCCAGGGCTCACAGTTACACTGCATTTCCCAGCCTCCCTTGCTGTTAGGAACAATTATGCATCTCTCTTTTGATGAATGAGATACTGCCAAAAATGCATATATCATTTCCAAGTCTTAGGATAACCCTCTTTCATATTCCTTCACATTGTCCTTCTTTCCTTCTCTGATGGCTGGTAATAGAGTATCTGCTAGTCTGTTCAGAGACCTAGGAGGATGTCAGAACATTAGCTATAAGGAGCTTGGTACCTTGAAGGATTGCATGGAGCCAAACTCCCATGCCAATCTGCATTTAACTGTGACTTCCAGAGGAAATAAACCTTGTTATGATAACTACTGAAATTTCATAATTTCAGTACATTCATAACAATTTCATAAGATTACACCATTTTGCATATCTTGACTAATAGAGACATTGGATGTTTACTATGTACCAGGCAGTTTTTGCTCTTGAAATATTATGCCAAGCTGGGCACACTGGCACACGCCTATAATTCCTGAGACAGGAAAATCGCAGGTTCAAGGACAGCCTCAGCAAGTAGTAGACTCTCATCAACCTAGAGAGACACTGTTTCAAAATAAAAATTAAAATAGGGCTGGAATATAGCTCAGAGGGAGAATGCCTGTGGGTTCAATCCCCAGTAACTCTCTCTCTCTCTCTCTCTCTCTCTCTCTCTCACACACACACACACACACACACACACACACACACAAATATAATGCCATCATTATGCCAACATGACATTGGTCCTTGAAGACAGCAGATAGAACAAAGGGATGACTTAGTATTTCCAAGCCTGTATTCAACTTCCTCCAAACAGTTTTTGCCTTTCTCTTATGATATTCTCTACTCTTACATCATCTCCATCATGTAATTTATTTGACCTAATTTTTCATTCTATATTTGCTGCTAAGAAGACTTCTTTTTTTTGTTTTGTAAAGGAGTCTATGTTAACATTTTTAATGTTTGCTTTCACTTGCATGTCATTTCTTTGTAGCATAGCTTGTCCCAATGTACAACTATTCAACTACTTCTGGGTCTTTTGCTCTGAAATTTCCTGTCTCTTAGAAACCGTGAGACAACTATTTTTTTGCTGGTTCAATTTTTTTTTATCTCTGAGTACCTATTCTATATCTTCTTACTCCTTAAATGTGGTCTGATTACTGGTTTTCTTCTTACTAGATATAATAACTCTGGCTAGAAAATAAATTTATAAAATGATTAACTCTGAAATTCAGATTTGAACCTATCTCTCTCATCCAAACTCCAAATTGATACTTATAATTGTGGAAGAATATCTCTAGATTAGTGTTTGTTTTGAAAACACTTCTGTCTCAACATCATCAAAACTCAATTCATCATCTTGCCTCAAACTCAAACAGACAAATCTCCTCCCTTCTCCTGTGTGACTGACTGGGACACTGAGTACTGAATAAATATTTGTTGATGGAGACCTCCTTTTAACCAATCTCAAATAGCTCACAGTTTGTCACAAACTCTCTTCAAACTAAAATATACTATCAATCTGTTTCTCTCCATCCATACAGCTACTACCCCAGCTCAAAACTCTATCAATGTTGGTCTGTATTTGCATTAACCTCCTAACCAGTGTTTCTGCTGAACCTATGTGCAAGTTATCCTTCACCCAGCTACTGAAATAATTGCAAAAATCACGCTCATAAATAACTTTGGCTGTTTTCTCAATCTTCCCAAGCTAAAGTCTCCTTCATGTAATACTGGTGTTGATGGATCTCCTCCCGACCAGAGCATATGTTTCAACTTCAATCCTACCTCTTCTGCTTGATCCCAAGATCAAGTTCCCATGACAGACCCTTTGGTTGTTCTATTGGATGCACCCCGAATTTTTGGATCCTGTACACATTCATAACTATGCCCTATCTCACCTGAATATACTCATTTCTCTTTCCCATAATCACCTTACTTATTTACAAATTTGCTTGTATAAGACATTAAATCATTTAGTGCCCTTTTCCCCATGAATGCTATTTTACATAATCCTATCAACATTAGTTTTACTCATCTCTATTTTTCTGAACTTCTCTTTTAAAGTTGGATCAGTAAGTTTTCATTTCCCTAACCCTCATTCTTTTGATCTAACCATATCATTCAATTCTATGGAACATGTTCTCTTATTTTTTCTTTCATTAGCTTTAGAGGCATAGTCCTAATTATCTCTATTTCTAATCTTTTAAATTCTCTAATTTTTATATCCATCCATCCTTGCTGTCTATCTACTCACTATACATGCATGTGAATTGTGCTGCGATCAACATGGATATGTATATATTACTCTAGTTCCCTGATTTCAGCCCTGTTGGAAAGATATCCAGGAGTAGTATAGCCTGATCATATGGTGGATCCATTCCCAGTTTTGTGAAGAATCTCCACAGTGATCTTCATAGAGGCTGAACTCAGTTGCAATCCCACCAACAGTGTCAAAGAGTTCCAGTTCCCCCACATACTCGCCAATATTTATTGTTTTTGACCTTGATGATTGCCATTCTTTTTGGGGTTAGATGGAATATCTGCGTAATTTTGATTTGCATCTCCCTAATTGCTAATGATGTTGAACATTTTTTCATGTATTTATTGGCCATTTATATCTCTTCTTTTGTGAAGTGTCTATTTAATTCAATTGCCTATTTCTTGATTGGGTTATATGTTTTTTTAGTGTAAAGTCTTTTAAGTTCTTTGTATATTCTAGATATTAGCCCTCTATCAGAGGGATAACTGGTAAAGATCTTCTCCCATTCTGTACGCTTTCTCTTTAGACTCTTGATGGTTTCTGTTAATGATCAGAAACTTTTTTGTTTAATGTCATCCAATTTATAAATTCTTGTTTTAATTTCCTGAGCTATGGGGGTCTTGCTGAGGAAGTTTCTACCTGTGCCTATATATTGGGCCTATGCCCTCTTATAGTAGCTTCCAAGTCTCTGGTCTAATTTAAAGGTCTTTGATCCATCTTGAGTTGACTCCTGTGCAGGGTGAGAGGTAAGGATTTAGTTACATTTTTTTTTACAACTGGATAACCAGTTTTCCTAACACCATTTGTTGAAAAGGTTGTCTTTTCTCCAACGTATGTACTTGGTACCATTGTCAAAAATCAATGGGCCATAATTGTGTGGGTTTGTTTCTGTATCTTCTATTCTGTTCCATTGGTCTATGTGTCTATTTTTGTGCCAATACCATGCTGTTTTTTTTACTATAATTCTGTAATATAATTTGAAGTCAAGAATTGTGATGTCTTCTGCATGGTTCTTATTGCTGAGAAGTGCTTTGGCTATTCTGGGTCTTTTGTTCCTCCATATGAAATTTAGGACCAATTTTTCTAGGTCAGTGAAGAATGACATTGGTATTTTGAAAGAGATTGCATTGACTCTGTAGATCACTTTTGGTAGAATGGCGATTTTGATATTTGGTCTGCCTATCCAAGAGCAAGGGAGATCTTTCCATCATCTAAGATCTTCTTCAATTTCTTCCTTTAGTGTTTTTTTTTTTTTCTTGTGGCACTGGGGATTGAACCCTGGAGCATTCTACCTGTGAGCTATACCCCCAGCCATAGTTTTTTATTCTTTATTTTGAAACAGGGTCTCATTCAGTTCCAGAGGGCCTCACTAAGTAGCTGAGGCTGACTGCGAACCCGGATCCTCTGGTCTCAGCCTCCCAAGTACTAGGATTACAAGCGTGCACCATGTACCACCACACCCAGCATTTATTCATTATTTTGAAACAGAGTCTCACTAAGTTGTGAAGGGCCTCACTACATAGCTGACGCTCGTCATGAACCTATGATTCTATCTCAGCCTCCAAGTACTGGGATTTCAAGTGTGTGCCACCATGCCCGGCTTCTTTAGTGTTTTATAATTTTTATTGTAGAGGTCTTTTACCCTCTTGGTTAGGTAATACCTAGGTATTTTATTGGTTTTAAGGTTATTGTGAATGGAATTGTTTTCTGGATTTCTTTCTCAATGGATTTATGGTTGGCATATAGAAAAGATACTGACTTTTTTTAGGTTGATTTTGTATCCCGCTACTTTGCTGAATTTGTTAATCAGCTCTAATAGTCTTTTGGTTGAGTTTTTTGGGTATTCTAAATATAGGATCATGTCATCTGCAAATAGAGATAATTCTAATTCTTCATTTCCTATTTAGATTCCTTTGATATCCTTCTCTTGTCTTATTCCTCTGGCAAGATTCTCAAAGACTATATTGAAAAGGAGTGGTGATAGAGGGCATCCTTGTTTTGTTCCTGATTTTAAATGGAATTTCTGCAGTTTTTCCCCATTCAATATGATGTTGGCTTTGGGTTTATTGTATATTGCTGTAATGATGTTGAGGTAAGTTCCTTCTATTTCAATTTTCTGCAGTGTTTTTAACATGATTAGGTGTTGGATTCTGCCAAATGCTTTTTCAGCATCTATTGAGATGATCATGGGATTTTCTCTTTAATTCTATTTATGTGGTGAATAACGTGTATTGATTTGCATATGCTGAATCAGCCTTGCATCCCTGGGATGAAACCAACTTGGTCATGGTGTATAATTTTCTTGATGTGGTTTTGAATGTGTATGGCTAGTATTTTGTTTAGAATTTTTGCATCTATGTTCATCAATGATATTGGTCTGTAATTTTCTTTTCTTGAGTGATCTTTATTCAGTTTTGGTATTAAGGTGACACTGGCTTCATAGAAGGAGTTTGGAAGAATTCCATCTCTTTCAATTTCATGGAATAACTTGTGAAGTATTGGGTTTAGTTCTTCAGTAAAGGTTGTGTAGCATTCAGGTGGGAATCCGTCTGGACCTGGGTTTTCCTTTGATGGAAGGCTTTTTATTGTTGTTTCTATCTCTTTGCTTGTTATTGATCGGTTTAGGTTTTCTATATCTTCTAGGTTCAATTTAGGTGAGTTGTGTCTCAAAATATGTCCATTTCTTCCATATTTTCCAGTTTATCAGAATATAAATTTTCAAACTCTTCTGGATTTCCCCACTATCTGTGGTGATGTCTCCTTTTTCATTTCTGATTTTAATAATTTGGCTAAGTCTCTCTTTTGGTTAGGCTGGCTAAGGGTTTGTCAATCTTGTTAATCTTTTCAAAGAATCAGCTTTTATTGTTGTTGTTGATCCTTTGTATTGTTTTTTATTGTTGTTGTTCTCTATTTCATTGATTTCTGCTCTGATTTTAATTATCTCCTTCCTTCTACTGGCTTTGGGATTAGACTGCTCCTGTTTTTCTAGGCCCTTTAGGTGTGTCATTAGGTTGTTTATTTGGTGACTTTCTGTATTTCTTATGTGGGCACTCAGTGCTATAAATTTTCCTCTTAAAACTGCCTTCAAAGTGCCCCATAGATTTTGGTACATTGTGTCTCTATTTTTGTTTAATTCTTGGACTTTTTTTATTTCTCCCCTTATCTCTTCTTTGATCCAGTCCTCATTCAAGAGTGTATCATTCAGTCTCCATGTATTTATGTAATTTCTTTTGGTCTTCCTCTTTAGCAACACAAGATACAGTTGAGAAACACTGCCTTAGAAAACTCATCTGTTTTTAGATGTTTAGTAACTCCATGAGGATATATGACTCACATCTTGATTTTCTTGATTTTATGATGTCTCTCTTCAATTTCTCTCCCCACATGCCAACTGTTGTCTAGAGGTCTCTATTCAGGTCCTCTGCAATCACATTAAATTGAACATATCTAAAAACAAACACATTATCTTCCAAAATCATTTTAATCTTCTCTTGTTTCCTCAATTACCAAATCTTCAATATTTGCATCCATCTTAATTCTTCTTTCTTTCTCACTCCCATATATAATAAGTAACCAAAGCCAACCAATTCTTCTTTCTTGGAAGTCTTAAACTTCTTTGTTCCTGACACCAACCTCTTTTTTTTTTTTTTCCAGGTCTGGGAATGGAACTCAGGCCTTGGGCATGCTAGGCAAGCACTCTACACTGACCTATATCCCAGACATCCTAATTCCTTGAAATCTGCATTTTGAAACTCTGGTCACTCGGTTTTTATTAATCCTGTATTTTAAAGCTGGATTTGAATCTCTGAAAATACTAGCTTCAACCAAAAAATATTTTGTGAATCCTATGACTAAATCATGCATTTTTAGCTTCTATAATTTAAATATTTACTTCTTGTAACATGGCATGTATGGTCTAATCCCCAAGATGGTGCTCACACTCTCCCAAACCAGGACTTTCCTCTCTTTTCTCCCATATACACCTGGAGTCCAGCAGCCCCTAAAGCCCAACTCAAGTTTTGCCACCTATGAAGCCTCACCTGATCACCTCAACTCCAAGAAACAGCAACTCTCTTCATATTGATGATCCACAAGCCTTCCATTCCTAACACCCCAACCATTAGTGCTATCATACATGTGCCACTTGCTCTAGAGTCCTTTGAATTCTTGTCTGAGTGTGGATGTAGGTCACTCTAGTGAATGTTACTCATGATGTATAGATGATGAAAAACCAATAGGTATTGTGCATCTCTAGTGTACCAGTGCTCTGCATGTTATTTTCTTTAGCCTTCATAATTCCTCAATATACATGCAGGTATTATAATTACTACTTAATAGGATTCAGAATCTGATAGGTTTCAGCTAGTAAATGGCTGCTGGAGGTAGGTACTCTAAATCCCATGCTCCTTTCTCTCTACCATGGTGCTAAATATCCTACATATATATATATATATATATATATATATATATATATATCCCTTCAACAGTTTACTATAGTTCACAGCACACATAAGTATTTCATAAAGATATATTAAATAAATACAGGAATTTGGGGAATTCTTTAGAAGATCATGGGAATATAGTCTATACTGATTAGTCCTCTGACTACAGTGCTGAGGGTAAAAGTAACTTCCTTATTTCATGTAAAATAGCAGAAAGGGGGCCTGGGTCATAACTTTGTTCCTTAAATTAGTTCTGAAATTCTGTTAGGTGATAAAACAAATATGTACTCAAAAATAAAATATAGAAACTTGCACTAAAATTCCCCACCAACTCTTGCCAACACAAAAAGAAAAGTGACAACTTTACCAGAGGCATTTCCTGGTGAGATATGCCATTGTTCTAGGCTAACAGAAGCCAATTCCATCTATTGAGCTGACTACCAAAAGTCAAAATTGTTCCAAATGAAATATAGCATGTTAACAATGCCCTTCTGATTTCTCATGAAAGTGTTGAAATCTGGCATGACATTTCTGAAAGAACCAATCCTTGCATTTCTTCCAGAAAAACTGCCAGTATATAGGCTTCTGTTAAACTAAATTAAAGGGATTTTAGTCCTTATTAAAAGCAATTCATCTTTATTAAAACAATTTGCCCATTCTCATTATGAGGCAGATGAACAAATAAATTAACCATTACTGGTGACATCATAGATCGTGTGCACAAATATTTCAATTAAAAAACTCAAATTGCTAGTTAAAACTCTCATTTTTATTATTTCTATAATTCAAGATATTTATTGGTATATTTTCCCAGTGAATTATTTTGCTATAATTGAAAGCATTATGAAAAATTAGTAAAGTTAAATCTACTTATTTGAATGACAGAAAATAGTAGGTTTATACTAAAGAAAACACTTGCAAAATGTATATTTGTGCAATTAAAGGAAATTTTTGCATATAGACATATCCCAGGAATTATATGAAAGGAAGAAAAAGTGAGTATGAGACATCTTGTTGAAGATGATTTTTGTCCTCTGGAAGCATCCTGTTTATTGACTCTTCTTCCAGGGAACAAAATACTTTGATTATATATGTGTCAGAAAAATATGTCATGCAGAGGAAATTTCTTCTTTAATGTTGTATCTATTTCTCAAAAAAAAAGAGAAAAAAGCATTTTTATCACATAAAACCTATGCAACAGTGGCTTGGGCTTCAGTATTTCTAGGGTGATTGAAAAATACAGGTGAATTGAGACTGGATAGCCAGATTCTCCATATCAATGTCCTGTCTCCTCGATTCCTCTGTATACCTCTCTGCCATTTGCCTTGTCAATTTTCATTAGTTATGGTGATTCCTTCAGATAATGGAGGATTGGCTGACCTTTGGATTATGACTTCAAGCCCTTGAAGAACTCCTATTTGCTGGCTCTACATGGATCCTGGACCTTCCACCCCATTCTCTTATCTTCAGATGCATCCTCTGCCCTGTCTGATTCAGCATGCTAACATCTCCTAGGTTTTGGTGCCTTTGCATAAAGTATTGACACCTCATGTTCTACTTTCTGAAATGTCAAACTCCTATTCATCCTTCAAAACAGCCTCTGAAAAAAACTTCTAATATTCTCAATCCTCCTACCTCACCCATACCAGGAAGAATTGAATATTTTTTCCACATTCCTGTAGCACTCTCTAAACATCTCTAACACAAATATGCTAGCATATGATTCTTGGTTCTTGTATTTCTCTTCCTGATCATGTAGCATTCTTTAAAAGCTATGCCCCATAAATCATCCTGATGCCTTCAATAGCTGGCATATATGATATCCCTTTGTTTCTGCTGCCTTCAGTGTCTCAAGGTGACAGAATTTGAATCCAAATGAGGACACATGACCAAAATCCAAATATTAAAAATGAAATAAACATCTGCCTCCTAATTCAGACTCTAATTCTCATAATTGTTGTGTTTATGCATATGTAGAATGGATAGGGTTGTGGGTGACTAGACCTGGCTTGCCTAAACACACCACAGAACATAAGTTAAGCCCATCTGGGTATTAACACTGTTAACTAACTGGGTTGGCTTAGTAAGTCATTTAACCTCTCCTAGCTACTGTCTTCTCATCTGTGAAATAGAGAGAATGAAAACTCCAACTCCTTGGGATTATTGTGAGGATTAAATGAGATGTTTCATGTTAAGAGTTTAAAGCCATGGTGACCAATAGTGATCATTATAGAAATGCCAGCACCTGTTTTACTCATCATTTTTTTAATATTGTTAAATAGGAATTTTCTTTTTAAGTTTTCATTTTTCCAATGTCTCTGTAGTAAACCACTTCCAGAATAATTTGCCACAATTGTTTTGCTGTCAAGGTCAGGGCAGGGTCCAAAGCAAATTTAGGATATAAGTTCTCTAAATAAAGCAGATAGTAAGATGACAGAAAAGTACACATTTTTCTCATGTTCATATGAAAATTTCACCAAAATATACCACATTTTGGAATACAAAGCATACCTTAACTAGTTAAAAATGAATGGAAATGTTCAAATGCTTGTTTTCAGACCACAGTGGAATTAACTAGAAATCAATAACAGGAAGATATCTGGAAATTTCTAAAATCAATGAAAATTAAAAAATATGTTTCAATTAACACATGGGTCAAAGAAGAAATTTCAAGAGGGATTAAAAATTATTCTGAACTAAATGAAAATTAAAACAAATTACCAAAATTTAGGAGATGAAGCAAAAGCAGTGCTTTGAGGGAAATTTATAGCACTAAATATAAGAAAAGAAGACCAAAAATTATAATCTAATTTTCACATCATCAAACTAATAAAGGAAAATCTAATTGAATCCAAAATAAGCAAAGAAAAAATAAAATAAAAATTAGGGCCAAAAATAGTGAGATTGAAAATAGGAAATTAATAGAGAAAATCATAAAATGGGAAGCTGGTTCTCTGAGAATATAAACAAAAGTTCTAAACACCTGGACAGAGAAAGGAAAGAAAAGAGAGGACAGAAATTGCTAATATCTGAAATGGAAAAGGGACATCACTATAGATCCATGCACATTAAAATTGTAATAAAAGAATATTTTGAACAATTGTATGCCCACAAGTTTGATAACCTAAGTGAAATAGACCTATTTCTTGGTGCAATCTGCCAATACTCACACAAAAAGAAATAGATAACCTGAACAGGACTATATCTATTAAATAAATTGAATTGATAGTTAATAGTCTTCAGAAACAGAAATCACCAGACCCAGAGAGGTTCAAATTTAAGAAAGAAATTGAACTAACTACTACAATCTTTTTCAGAAGATAAAATCAGAGGGAATATTTCTGAGCTTATTCTATAAGGTAAGCATCCAAAACTAGATGATGACATTACAAAAAAATAAAATTATAGACCATTATCTCTCATGAATGCAGATTACAAATTCCTCAACAAACTATTAGCTAATTGAATCCAATGTCATACAAAAAGAATTATACCATAATCTAGTGAAATTTATTCCAGCTAGGCAAGGCTTGTTCAACATTCAAATATAAATTAATTCACCACAGCAACAGGATGAAAACTAAAACTCACATAATAATTTAACAGACAGAAAAAAGCATTTGATAAAACTCCAAATTCTTCATGAAAACAACCTCTCAGTAAAATAGGAATAGAGGGGAATTTCACAACTTGATACCATATATGTACAGGAACCTTATAGCTTATATCACCCTTGATGATGAAAAACTAGACGCTTTCCTATTAAGATAAAAAAAAATTTACAAGGATGTCCCCTCTCACCATTCCTGTCAACACTGTACTGGAAGTCCTAGTGAATTCAATAAAACAAGAGAAGTGCATAAAATGTATACAGATTGGGAAGGAAAAAATAAGACTGTCTCTGTTCTTAGATGACATGATCATTTTTGTAGAAAATACAAAAGAATTGACAAAATCTTCCTGGAGCTAATAAGAGACTATAGTAAACTTGTAAGATATAATGTTAATATACAAAAGTACATTGCTTTCCTACATACTATCAACAAATGAGTGGAATTTGACATTAAAAACAGTGTCATTTATTGTAGTAAACCTAATAGAATATTCATACTTAGGTATAAATCTAACAAAACATATATAAGATCTACACAAGGAAAACAAAATTCATGAAAGAAATGAAAAAATAAATTAATAAATGGAGAGATATTCAATGTTCATGAATAGGAAGTTTGAATATTATTGAGATATTAGTTCTTCACAACATGATCTATATAGACTCAATATGATCCCAATCAAAACACCAGAAAATTATTTTTTTGATATCCACACTCTGATTTTAAACTTCATAGAGAGAATCAAAGGCCCAGAATAGGAGAAGAACAAAGTCGGAGGAATCAAGCTTAGGCAATCCATGGGGCAAACAGTCATTTCAACAGATGGTGCTGGAATAACTAGACGTGCATATGCCAAAAAAAATTTAGACACAGACCTTATTGCCTTCACAAATCTAATTCAAAATGAATCAGAAACTGAGAGTAGTGGCACATGCCTGTATTCCCAATACTTAGGAGCATGAGACAGGAGGATCGTAGGTTCGCAGCCAGCCTCAGCAACTTAGTGAGGTTCTCTGCAACTTAGCAAGACCCTATTTTAAAATAAAAAATGAAATAGGGCTGGGGGTGTAGCTCAGAGATATAATGCCCCTGGGTTCTGTCCCCACTATCACCAAAAAAATCAATTAGAGACATTAATATAAAATGCTAAACTATAAAACTCCTAGGAGATAAGACAGGAGAAAAAGAAATCTTTGGGAATGGCAATGCCTTTTTTTGATACCACACTACAAAAGAAATAATTGATAGGTGGGACTTCATTAATTTTTTATTTGTTTTTTTATACATAGCAGTAGGAATTGAACCCAGGGGCATTCTGTTTCTGAGCTACACCCTCAGCCCTTTTTGTGATTTCTTGTTTTGAAACAGGATCTCTCTAGGTTGCTAAGAGTCTTGCTATGTGGCTGAGACTTCCTTGAACCTATGATCCTCCTGTCTCAGCCTACCAAGTACTGGGATTATAGGCATGTGCTACCATGCCCAGCTGCCTTTATTAAAATTAAAAGTTTCTGTTTTGAAAAGACATCAAGAAAATGAAGATAAGGCACAAAATGTAACAAGATATTTGCAAAAGACACATCTGATAAAGGACTATTACCCAAAATTACAAAAAGACCTCTTGAAACTTAACAATAAGAAAACAAACAACCTGATGAAAAATGAACCAAAGACACCTCACCAAAGATGATATACAGACGGCAACTAAGCATACAAAAATTGGCACTACATCATATATTACCATGGAGATGTTAATTAAAACAATGAAATGCCATTATACATCTATTAGAATGACCAAAATCTAGAACACTGTCAACACCAAGTGTCAGTGAGGATATGGAGCTACAGAAACTCTTATGCATTGCTGGAGGGAATGGAAAATGGTATACAGCAGTTTGGAAGACAGCTTGACAATTTCTTACTAAACTAGATATACTCTTACCATCCAACCCAGCAATCACACTCCTTGGTAATTACTCACAGGAACTGAAAACTTATGTCCACACAAAAAGTGGTGCATAGGTATTTATAGCAGCTTTATTCATAGTTGCCAAAACTGAGGAGCCACAAAGATGTCCTTTAATAGGTGAATGAATAAAATGTGCTAAAATGACATGAGCTATCAAGCCATGAGAAGACATGGATGAATCTTACACACATTACTAAGTGAAAGAAATCTATCTGAAAATTCTACGTACTGTATGATTTCACCTGAATACCATTTTGGAAAAGGCAAAACTATGGAGACAGCAAAACAATCAGTGGTTGCTAAAGAGTGAGGGGAGGGAGATTAAAGGCAGAACTCAGAATTTTTAGGGCAGTGAAAATACTAGGTATGATATTGTTATGGTTAGATATAGAATGCCCTCTGAAGAGCTCATGTATTAATGTTCAGAGTTGATAAATTAAGTCATGAGGGTTGTAATCTCATCAGTAGATAAATCCATTGTAATGGATGTACTGGGTGGTCACCTAGGCCAGTGGAGTGTGGCTGGAGAAGGTGTGTCCTGGGGGTGTGGCCTCAGGGCTTGTGCTTTTGTCTTTGAATTCCTTTGCTTATTTGCTCTCTCTTGCTTCCGGCCTCCATGATGTGAGAGCAGAACCCTTGCTCTCTCCCTCTCTCTGCTTCCTACCACCATACCCTGAGATCTGCAGACTCTGGCCTTACATAGACCAAACCCGAAATCTCCAAAAAGCTGTGAGCAAATAAATATTCATTCCTCTCAGTTGTGTGGTTAGTTGTTTTGAATTATAGCAGTGAGACTGTTGACAGAGACAGATGTTCTGTATATCATGAGATATTTGTCCAAACCTATAGAATATACAACCAAGACTGAACCCTAATGCTAACTATGAAGTTTGGGTGATAATTACATGTCACTGTAAGCTTAGCAACTGTAATACACCACTGTGTTGGGAGGTGTTGCTAGTAGTGTCTATGCATGGGTATGGAGTATATGAGAAATCTTTGCATCTTCTTCTCAGTTTTGCTGTGAACCTAAATTGCTCTTTAACAAATATTTTCTTTTAAAGATGCTAAATTCCACTTGAAAGAAAATCTGCGCTCTTGAATATAAAGATCAGAGCCAAAGAGATGTTAGAATGAGCTTTGAAATAGAGAATTTACCATCTGGCCTACAAAATACAGAAATTTGATACCTATCAGTGGAAACTCATGTGGATGTATGTCTCACTGCCCACAGAATGATCCAAGCCAGAGAGTTAAGACATCAGTCTCTCATAGAAAACCATGACTGGAATGTTAATAGAAACACAAATTATGTCTGCAATGATGCATTGATTTTTAATCAGCGAATATGTTGAGTGCCAAGTTGTACTGGTTGGTTCTATCAATTAAAACTTTGGGTTAGGACAGTTTATGATTAATGTGAAAAAGGAAGAAGGAAAGGGAAATAGGTGATGTGTAGAATTTAAAAAGTTAAATCTGACAAAATATATGTGCTTCTTCCACTGATGGAAAAGTAACCATTTCATATGAATATCTCAGCAAACTAATGTTTATTTTTGATGATTATATTTTAATATTTATTAAGTGAGTATTTTCACTGAAGCTTGGTTGGAGTTAGTCATTTTTGAAATATAAAACCAGCTTCTGGAGAATTCTGTAGTGGAGACAATTGGGTGGTTTTTCCTTAATTAGGAAAACATCTTCTAGTGAAACACACTGGAGTTCACCCATAACTATCATGGAATGTAGAGGACAAGTAAATTTCTGATATTTTACTGAAGTAATACTTTAGAGTTTAAAAAATTACATAAATTCTTTTACAGTAGTCTCTGCCTCAAAGCTTATTGAAAATCCCTTATAATAGAACTGCCAGTCATTTCAGGGTCTATAGTAGTTATTTTTTAAGAAGCATCATCCATAAATTTCTGATATTTACAGCCTGAGCATGAAATAAATATAGTTTTTGTTCAGTAGCATTCATGAATAAGCAGTGGCAATGCTGTTTGTGTATGCAGAATCTAATGCTGTAGGAAAGATTCATCATTGCAAAAGGGTAATTTGAAGGGCTGCATTGAAAAAATTCAGGCCAGTTAGGATTATAAAACTGTTTAATAATCAGCACTGATTCTGGCTTGAAGGAGGATAATTAAAACCTTTAATGTGCAGAATGCCTTTTGAAAACATTTCTGGTGGTTAATGCCACCATCTTTATATCCAAAGAAGTCTCAGTGAGTCGACAGATGACAACCAAGAGCCTTAGCCAAAGGTCATGGGGAAAATGGAAGGAGAAATTTCATTTCTTCTCATATGTTCTCTTATTAGATTTACTGTTATCCTGCAATATAGTTTTGTGATATAATTCCCCCATAAATATCGTGGATCTAATATGGAGACTCCTGGTTTTAAAAGATGCACAGACTTCTGGAATAACAGCTAAAGAACACTGCCTGCCTCTGGATTCTGAGTATTTGAGACTCTTGGCAAGGCAACCTTGGGGAGGGAGGTTTGCTGATCCATATTTAACCCTATAATGCTTTGGCAAGAAGTAGACAATGAGCACAGAATCTAATAAGCAGGGCTTGGGTTATAATTCTTGGTACAAATTCATACTATATTTTCCTGAAGTTCAAAAAATCTTCATGGCTTCAGCATTACCGCTATGCACAAATGCTGTATAATGAAAGAAATGCAATAGTTACCTAAAACTAACTATAATCATAGAGTCAGGGGCCAATGCTTTTGGAGGAAATTAAGCCACATTTTGACATGAGGAAATTAGATTAAAGAGTAACTTGCCTATGTGCTTAGAAAACAAAGTAAAACCAGAGACATGATCATGTTACTGGGAGTTTTTGAGACCAGAGTGTCAAAGACTTCTCCTGTTGGCAT
Source organism: Glis glis (assembly GCA_004027185.1). NCBI lineage: Eukaryota > Metazoa > Chordata > Mammalia > Rodentia > Gliridae > Glis > Glis glis. The sequence continues at coordinate 24,391 of PVJS01007852.1, forward strand.
CCTCGCTGCATCCAAAGTCTCTGTTGGACCCCATTTTCCTTGCCTGTTATTACATTATTTCACTGTACTTCTTTATAACAGAATTAGTACAATCACTTTGGAGATTACTGTGGATGTTCCTCAAAAGACTAGGAATGGAACCACTATATGACCCAGCCATACCACTGCTGGATATCTTTCCAAAGGAATGGAAGTTATAATACTACAGCGATACATGCACAATTCACAATAGCCAAATTATTGAACCAAACTAGGTGCCTGTCAACAAATAAATGGATACCAAAAATGTGGTATATACACAATGAAATTTTAATCAGTCATAAAGAAGAAAAACTATGTCATTTTCAGCAAAATGAATGGAAGTAGAAAATATTATGCTAAGTGTGATCATCCAGTCTCAGAAAATCAAGGGTCATATGTTTTCTCTCATATGTGAAAGTTAGAACAAAAATAGGAAGCAAAAGGGACTTCAGTCAAATGAAAGAAAAAAGTAACATCATGGTAAGGGATTGGGGGAGGGAAGTGGTAAAGGGAAATACAAGAATTAAGGAAGATAATAGTTCAAATAAGGTTATGTCATAGAAGAAAGTTTCACTACCAATCTCACTAACATGTATGGAGAGGGAGGAAGGGAGATGGGGGTATACAAAGGGAAATATACCAAGTGATGTGTGCATGTATGTTTGTATCAGTTTGAATCTAACTATGATATATAATTACATTGAACCAATAAAAGTATATGTATATAAAAAGAACTGTCTGTCCTTGCTTCCATTTCTTCTCTTCCCAGTCTCTTTTTAAGTTCACTGTAATCAGGCTCCCTCCCTACAATTCTACCAAAATGGCTGTTCCCCAGGTCCTCTATTAACCTAATCCAAGGCTGGATTCTCAGGGCCTACTGACAGGTGATATTGCCCTCTCTTGTTTCATCTTCTAGCTCCTGGCCTACTCCTTGTAAGCTGTCCCTGGCAGGCATGCCCTCCATTCTCAAGTGTCTAGAGTGGGGCTGTATGTTTACTATTATTCTGTTCTTTAATCCACAGAATAGTGACAAGACATATTTGAAGGATTTAGACGTTTGGAGGCAAAACTCCTGGCACAATCTACATCATGCTTTATACTTTCCCAATCACTTATTTTAATAAATAGTTCTGTCCAGCAGTGAACATACCAGTTTGTGTCTCACCTCTTTCACGTATCCTGTCATAAACAGCAGTTTATACTTCATTTCTTCAACTAGTAAGCCCTCAACTCCACCAGGCAGCAGTACCTGGCATTAAATTAGTGACCCAAGTATGGCTTTTTGCTGGCCTTAACTTTTTTTAAAATTTTTCTTCATTTAGGAGAAAAAAAATACAAACTGTTTGGGGTTATGATGAAAAAGAAATTACGAATTCAGTTAATAGTCCTAGCCTCCTTAGGGAAGAAATGAGAGACTTTTTTCTTCTTTTTTTCCCTAAAACTAAAGGGATAAATTAAAAACTACTACTATAATTAATTTATTTCAGAGGATACAACTGGTGCTTAAGAAAGAAACAGCCAACTCAGAAATGTCTTCTTCAGCATGTGTTGGTTCATGGCTCATCATATTAATACCTTTTCACCAAAAGAATGGGATTTTAAGAAAGAAGAAAAAGAAAACTAATTTTCTTTTTCTGTCACCATCTTTTCATTTACTATTATATCTTTCAATATCTTCAATTCCTGTCCTTAATCATGTAAAGTTTGTTTTTACTCCTTCTTTTTATGAGGGCTTAATATAAAGGCTAATGCTTCCAGAAGTGGTGCTCAGAAAAGAAAACTTGTTGATAGTGTTCACTGTTAAGTTTTTATTCTTTTATGTGCTTGTGTTATTTCTTGTTAATAGTAGTATAGTCTGGTAATGAGAGAGAAAAACATAAGATAATGCAACAGAAAAAAAGTTTTAAAAAATACTGTAAATAGAATGGGTAGTAAAGTATAAAGCTCGTGGACCTTAAAAAACTCAATCTCAAGTACAAATGGCTAACCTCCAAAGAACTAACCCTTTAAAATGGTCTCCTGTGACTCCAACACTGGTGCTTTTCCAAGTAAGTTTGCAAAATATAGGGGTAGGTCTGAAACATTTGTTTGTAATTGAAATGAGTATTTACCTGGAATTAGCAATGTTTTAAGTAGCCTAAATTGGCTTAAATATTCATGTACCTGAAGGAGATATCTCCTACAGAATAAAATCACCCCATAGAAGAGATTCATCTTTGGTAGTTTGTGAAAGAACCCATGTATCTGCAAAATATCACTATGTAAATAAACTGGCATGCATTTTTTGAGCATATACTTTGGTCAAGTTTTTACACCATTTTAAAAATGGTATTCATTCCTATGGACAAGTTGAAAGAGAATTAGCAGATAGCCTTCTCTTACACAGTTTCTATAATAAATGAAGATAAATAATTTAATAGTTATTTATCTTCTGTGCTATTAAAATGTAAAATGCCATAATACCTTGCATAATTTGGAGTAAAAATGACAGCACACTGTGAAGCATGGTACTTATAAAAAAGGTTTATACAGTATTAAGTTGTTTATTGCTATATGCACCGTGAACTTGAATGAAACCAAGCAAGTCTTTAACATTTTACCTGTAAAACAGGAAGAAGGATACAATAATCTAACTTCTAAGATTGTGAAGACTAAATGATCAGGAACAACAACAAAAACATCAAGTACTTGGCTTAAATCATGGCATTCAAATAAGATTTCAACAAATAGTACCTGTTCCAATTATCAACATTATTTACTTAAAATATAAACTATGTAAAATTATTAGAGTGTTTAGATGAAGCAATGATAGAATGATATCAGGGATCTATGCAATTTTGTTATAACAAAATATATGCAACAAGTCTGTTCCAATATCATTTGAGTTACTAACAAAGTTATCTCATAGACAGGAGAAACACCAAACACTGCCCAGTTTCTTTTTAAATGATTAAAAATTTAGTGAAAATGGAGTCCTGATTCAGTTTACTATATTATGCAATAAAATTATTATACTTTTATATACATAAAATAATATGTATTTCAATACTGTAAGCCTTTGTTGATTTTCCTTTTGCATTAATTTGTTTATCTTTTAATTTAAGCATGAATAAAAGAAAAAGAATATTCCAGGTAAGATCAGAATTTCAAGGGAAATAATCATGTTCTTTGGTACAGCTGACTCTTCATTTGCTAATGTGACTTAAAGAAAGCACTCCACATTGTTAACTAATGCACAAGAGTAATCTTCAAATTACTTTTTAAAAATTGACACTAAAAATAAAAATAATTCAAAGCATACTTGATTTTCTCTATTTTATAAATACTTAGATATAATCACATTTTATACATAAAATTAAATTCCAACAAATAAGAAAAAGTTACTTATTTCTAACATAAACCAATAATTCTTGGTATTGTTTCTTAAA
>PVJS01007852.1:27939-54913 GCA_004027185.1 Glis glis
TTTTTTTTTTGCAGAACTGGGGATTGAACCCAGGGGCATTCTACCTCCAAGCTACACCCCCAGCACTATTTTATTCTTTTTTTTTTTTCGGTACCGGGGATTGAATGCAGGGGCGTTCTACCTCTGCGCTACGCCCCCGGCCCTATTTTTTTTATACTTTATTTTGAAACCGGGTCTCACGAAGTTGCGGAGGGCCTCACTAAGGAGAGAGAGACAGAGAGACAGAGAGACAGAGAGACAGAGAGAGAGCTGAGGCTGGCTGCAAACCCAGATCCTCCAGTCTCCGCCTCCCAAAGTACTGGGATTACAAGCGTGCGCCACCATGCCCAGCTTTTAAACTATAAATATGTATATATACATATATATATGCTCACACAGTGTATATTTTACATATATTTATACTATATATGTATATTTATTAGTGAAAATGAAAGTATCTGCACATATTTGTACAAAGATGCTGTGTTTTTCCTCTTGGCATTTCACTGACGTTTCATAGGAATACACTGGCATTTGATTCAGAGTAGGGTTTCATTATGGGTGGTGCATATAATATAATCAAGCATAAAAGCTGTGTATTTCATTTAGAAATTACCAAGATTATATGTTCAATCTCCACCCCCTGACTTTTCTTCTTAAGAGAGAGCCTACACTTGGCTTCTTAATTATCTTTGGCTACTTAGTTCTCTCTTCTCAAATCCCTTTCTGCTTCAAATATTTTAAAAAATGTAGCTGTTGGAAAGAAGGTAGCTAAAATGCCCTTAGCAAAGAATTTAGGATAACTGTGCAGGGAAGGGTCAGTTTCAGAAGCTAAGAGCTTCTTACTGGTGTGAAGAATCCCATTTCCAATGAACAACAGGGAAGGAAGTAAAGAGAATCTTTGTAAATCTATTTAAGTCAAGTCTTAGTTTTGTGTTTGGTCTCTGCTAAAGAGATGAGAAGAAGCCAAGCATGGTAGTGAATGCCTGGAATCCCAGTACTTGGGAGACTGAGACAGGAGGATTACAGGCTGAAGGATAGCCTCAGCAACATAGATTCTCAGCAATCTAGTGAGACCCTGTTTCAAAACAAAAAATAATTAAAAAAAGAATTGGTGGTATAGCTCAAAGGTAGAATGCCCCTGGGTTCAATCCCTAGTATCACTCACACACACGCACCAACTAGACTAGGTTGTCTGGTTTGTTTTTAATGTATGTAGTCAAACACACTAATTTAGACCAGGTTGAATACCCTGGTGCCCCATATTTAAGCCACCACAATCACCTCTTCTCAATTCATTTACACATCATGGTGTGCATGCCCACATTTACTAGCATATGACTCTTGCCTTCATACCTGAACTTCAGCACCTGCTTTGACCTTGTTAATCTTAATAACCTTCAACCTTCCCTCCTGTCCTCCTGGATTTCTTGGATTATAAGTTTTCAATGCTGCCATTTATTTCTGTGTTTATCTTTTCACACTGCTTAGATAAGACCGTTTTGGTCCCTAGTTCCTTAACTCTACCCCTGATCAGACCAGACCCTGAAGTCCAGTCACAGTGTTGGTAAAATATGAAGATTCACCTGTTTACAAGAGTACAGGCAACCAGAGCTGATTGGAACATCTCTTGATAGCACTGTTCAACTCTAAGAGACAGACTGTATCTTCGAAAATTCCTGATGCAATACCCTCCCGGCCTCCAACTGGTCCTTGTGCTGCACCAAAGGTTTTAAAACATCCTTAGTTTGGATGGTGTTGTGTAGAAAGAGCTTTCCCATTCTCTCCAGAGTATGATGTCTGGCATCTGAGGGAACTGCTCCTACTGGGAAAAGATGTGAAGCAGGGATAGTTGAAGCCAGACCCTCAGTGAACCAGTGAACATGTGCCAGAAATAGATCCCAGGACTTAGAAACAGTGCCAGGGATGGGATAGATCTCAGGACATAGAGTCAGAGCCCTTACAGCTGAATTCTAGGTCCACATGTGTGATGTGGATCTTGAGCAAGTCACTCAACCTATTTAGGACTGTTTTCTGGTCATAAAAAGAGCAAATACATGAATAAAAATGGCTTCAAAAGATTCGGCCAGAATCTCATTGGGTAATGCCTGGTACTATACTTGGATGGTGTGTATATTACCAGGGCTGGGGATGCAGCTGCTGTGTGGTTTTTGACATGGTGGGCTCTCAGCCTTCCAGGACTGCAATAGGAGGAGCTGGCCATGGAGATAGGCACTGGAAGCCAAACTGAGAGCTGCCTTTCCAAGCCTGGAGGACAAATAAAGCCACAGTACAGAGAGTATAGGCTTTGGGGTCCTATCTATTTATTTTTTAAAAAATCTGGCTATCTCCTACCTTGTTGGTGATAGTCTAAAGCAAATAGAGAAAAACAAGATTGTGATGTGAGACTACAATGCACTGATAAAAGTATAGAAAAAAAATAAAAAGACACACACACAAAAAGAATAATAGGCAAAACTGGGTGGAGTGTACATGAGTTCTTTGTATTATCTTTGCACTTTTCTGTAAATCTAAAGCTGTTATAAAATAAAGGGTTATTTTAATAAGATTTTAAATGATAATTTACTGTTGGAGGGGAGAGGGTGATGAGGGTGCTGCTGGGACCCTAGGCAACATCTTCTTAAGCTCAGAACAGATGGAAGCCAGCTGTGCCAAAAGCTCCAAGAATCATCTTCCAAAACAAGGGTCACTGAACAACAGCCTTTGGGCCCACTCCAGTTTACCATATGTTTTTGTGAACAAAGTTTTATTGGGACATAGCAATGCCTGTTTCCATACTGCCCATGGCTCCCCTTACAATTTGGCACAGAATTGATTAGCTGCAACAAAGACAGTACAACCCACTGAGTGAGCTTAAAATATTTGTCCCAAGCCTGTTCAACAAAAAGTTCGAAGATGCCTGTCCTATATGCTTACACAAGTACAGGTATTAGTAGCAACATTTGGACAGCAAGCTCACTTTAAATTAGAAGGTCGCATCGTCAAAGGAAAGGACTGGGATGTTCTTAAGAATAATATACTTGTTTTGCCTTCTTTTCTCAAAGAGAATAACCAAGAATCATTGAACAAAGCAAGTTTTTAGTCATGCATTTCTAAGAAAGGGAGTAGGAAAATTTTGATTCAAATGCTTGAAACCCTGGGGGCTCCAAGGATGGGGGGATGCTAGCTGTATTTAGGAAATGTCAATGTTCATTCTGTCATAGTTATTTTCTCTTAATCAGTAACATACAGGGATTTGGAAAAATGGGGACCTTTATGGTTTTCGCCTAAGAAACCTCAAGTAAGGATGATATTACTCTAAAGGAAAGACTGATTAAAGCCAGTTGTCAGAAATGGATTCAAAGTGTATGTCAGGGGGGAATGTAGCATATACCAGCATCTAAGAATAAGTATTCTGATATCTACCCTACTCCCCTAAAATCAAAGCACAAAAGCAACATGAGAAAAAGCACACACAATTTCCCTGAGCTGGGAGGGGGCTGCTATAGGTACATTGGGATATATAGGCAATCACTACACCCAATGAGCAGCTCAGAGCAAATAGGGGCTCCTTCTCTCCAGGAAGGCCAGCAGCTGGGAGAAATGAAAGTAGGGAGAAATGAAAATAGCCAACCTGAGAGGCAAAGCTGGGTGGGTCTGTCAAAGATATGGTTCTTGGTATACTGAGAAGTGCATCATTGGCAAATGTCCAGAGCCTCGCAACTGCACAAAGTGCCTTTCTGACTTTCCTTTAGATTCTAGCAATTAACATATCAGAAGATAAAAATTATTGGAAATTTGCTTCCCTTACCATAGAAGCACGCAATCCATTGTTCCCTGATTTGGAAAGCAAAGTAAATGATCAATGAGAAACAAAACACAACTTTCATTCTCTCCCACACACACATTCTCTCTTGAAAACCTATTCACCAGTAACCCTCATTCCACACCCTTGACAGACTTAAAAAATCAAAATGGAAGGACGAAGGATTAGGAGACATAAATCACTGGTGATACTAATGCAAGATATTAAAACAATAAAATGTGAATGAGTTATTATCCTCCTGTTATTCTCAATACAATTGAATTTTATTTCTATAAAGGACTGTAAAAGAAAATAGCACTGATGAATAAAATAACTTCAGGAAAAGAAAACTTTGCTTGTGTGGTAACAAAAAGCTGGAGCTCCAAAAGTGGTCTCTGAGGACCAAACACATCACTATCCTTGAGGATCCCGGAAGGTCAAGACTGTGGAGGCTACTTAGAAACCAGTAACTCACGGACTACTTTGGGACAAATTCTACCCAAAACAGACAGAAAAACGTGTGTTGTGAAAATTCTACGTTGCTTCTTTCATGTTTATGTGGCCTCGGTGATTTCAAAAGAAATGTTTTGTGAATAAAACAACATAATAAAAGAACATCCTGCTACTTGACAGGGTTTCCTTTAATGGAAAGACTTTTTCATACCCGTAAACATTTGATGCCCACATCTGGTAGAGATAAAAGGAACATATAACTTCCTTTTGGATGTGGATATTCAGAATTCTCAGAGACCATATAACATGCTTAACGGAGACAGAAAAAAATACTATAGATAAAGTTTCCATGATTAAATTAGCGCTCCACCAAAATTTAAAGTTTTATAGACTGTTTCAGGTACTTTTCTTTTTATATGGTTTTGGGGGTGTGTTTATAATTTAATTGTAGTGAATAGCTTGTTATTGTTCTTTTAAAAAGTTAAAAGGCTTCTAGATTAAAAAGGAATAAAGTAATTTTTCCAAGGAAGCAACACTATATACTTTTTAAATAACAGGCATGTAGGGAAACTCCAGCCTGCTCTGTTCCACCACCTTCTGTGGCTGGACTGGATAACTCGAGGCATGGCCTCACCACTGCATGGGAAGTACAGTTTTCCTGGGTGCTTTTCCTGTCCATTGGGAAGGAATTCTTTGGTTCCTTTGCCCACAATAATTTTAGAATAACAAAAGAATCTTACAATATCCACCCTTTTCTGCCAGAGGAACAAAGTCCTGGCACTAATAAACATGATCCAGCTCCCATCCCCTCTTGGATTAGGATTCCTACTGCTTTTCTCCTCATTCACTCTGCCTCAGCCACACTGACTTCCTTGCTGTCTCTCTAACATGTCTTTGTGTTTGTCATTTCCATTTCCCAGACTGCTCTTTCCCACATATTTGTACAGCGAATTCCCTAATGATCTCCCACTGGCTAACATCTCAATTCTCCACAAGTCCCTCCCTAACTTCCCACCTCTGCATCCCTGGTCTTCCTTATTCTATTTTATCTTTTTTCTGCAGCATTTCTCTTTTAGCACACTATGTAATTTGCTTCTTGGGATGTCTTTTACTTATATCTGTGTCCCTTGCTAGGACATAGTTTTCACAAGACCTGGGGTTATGTGTAGAATAGTGCACAACACATATGTATTGAGTAGCCTTCAATATATATTTTGATAAATAAATAATAAATAAACTTATAAATGTATGATTGCATTGTACCAGAGATGTTTCTGTGTAGTGTATAGGGTACTATGTGTGTAGCAGCACAATTCACAGTGGCCAAATTATGGAACCAACCTAGATGTCCATCAATAGATAATTGGATTACAAAATTATGGGAAATACACACAATGGAATTCTACTCAGCAATAAAGAAGAGCAAAATAACGTCATTTACAAGAAAATGGAAGGACCTGGAGAACATTATGTTAAGCGAGATTAGCCAATCACAAAAAGAGAAGGGTCATATGTTTTCATTAATATGCACAATCTAGGGAGTAGTGGGGACACAAAAGGGACACCTGACGATAGTGGATAACCCTCAGTGGAGCAAGGGAAGTGGTCTAAGGGAAGGGCAAGGGCAAGAAAGAAGTGAATCAATGGAATTACTATCATAAACAATGTGTACATATGAGAATATACCAACGTCATTCTCGGTACTCCATATGGGGAGAGGGAGGCGGGGGAGGACAACAAGAGCTGTGAGCTATCATTCTGGATTTGTAACATCAGGGCCCAGGTATCACATCCTGGGCCACTGATGTGACAACTTCAGAAATTCTGAATTACCTTGGATATAAATCCTAGGTCTACCTTCTCTTCAGTGCTAAATAAAATGTTCAAATTTAATGATGATAAAGAAGGTTTAAATTGATGTAAAGGATTAGATTGTGAAACCGGACAAATTCTCATCCCCTGTTAGTATGCTATTTTATGTGTCAATAATAACAAGTTACATGAGCTTTGTGAGCCTCAACTTCTTCATTTGTAATACACAGGGGCTGGAATTGATGTGTAAGGTTCCCTTTCTATGACAGAATGAGAGCTAAAGCAATTAATATCTTTTCCTTTTATGTTATCTGATTTTTCATGAGCTTACTTTAATAATCTAGAGACTTCTGTGTCTGCATAAAACCCTCCCATAGACTCACAGAATCTTTGAGAGTTCTATGATAATTATTTTAAATCACTTCACAGAGTGCCTGACCTAGAAGCACTCACAGCACCTTTGTCCCTCACCCACCTTTCTATCTATAAGCATCTTATAATCCTCTTACTTCAAGCCCTTCACTTTATGAATGAAATATTGGAAACCATTAGGAGTGAAGAGATTTGCCAACGGTCACACATAGTAAGAAGCAGAGATTCAAGGGGGTAAGCCTGACTGGATCTTTAAGGTTCTAACAAATTCACAAGGCTGCTTTTATTGGCCTTTTGTTATTTCTGAAGTTGGCTAAGCAGGATAAGTGACTTATTTCTTCTAAGCTAAAATACTCCTAACTGCAACATAAATGCTTTTCATGATGGTAACTTTGATGAGGAAGGCATGTAACAAGGTCCTACTTTGAACTGATACTGACTTTGACTAGCAGATATAAAATATTTGCAAAATCTTCATATTTTTTAATGGCTACAATGATTTGGCTAAATGATCTGATGTGTTTGCTAAAAGGAAGTACTACTCACATCAACAAGTTCCATCTGATTAAGATTAAGAAAGTATACTCATTTAAGGAAAAGCTAGATTGCTCTAGAATTACAAAAATTACTATAGCTTATCTATATTTATTCATAAATTGATGCAGTTACACCCTGTAAGAAAAGGTGAACATTTTTCTCTACACTGGCCTTCATTGATATTTGCAAATTTCATATTTTAAAATATGCTTTGTGGCACAGTAATAAAAGTACAATCATTCTATTTTAAAATCCAGTGGGATGTGAATTAGAATAGCGGTCTTCAACTTTTGTTTCATGTTGGAATCACTTAGGGAGCTTTAAAAAAATACTGATATCTTGGGCCTGCCCTCAAAGATTAAACAAATTATTTCACAATTATAATGGGAAAGTATTTTCAGATTCCTACAATGAAAACAAAAATATTTTTGGGAAAAAGTCTTGGGAATTCATGGACTGTTTGAGGATTAGTAGCAATCAAGCCCTATACACTTATTGAATGATTCTCAGGAAAAAGAACTATGCTTCAATTCCATGGGTGACATGAATGTTCTCAATCCAAAAAATCCTATATCAAGGCTGGACAAGGAAAGACATATATGTATGTATAAATATAATGGATGGCAGTAAAGAGGAATAAAGAAATATTTGGGTGGTTGATGATTCCAACTATTTATTGCTTTGCCAATTCTAGTGGTTGAATACAAACATGATTCTCTTCACTACGTTTTTTTCAATTTACTTTTAATTCTTATTCTATTTTATGCCCATTTTCTACTTCTTTGGTACTGACAGGTGTTCCATAGACCAGGAGCATTAGCATCACCTGAGAACTTGTTAGAAAAGCAAAATTTCAGACTCTATCCTATACATACTAAATCTCAATTTGCATTTAACTAGATCCCTACATTATTGATATAGATATTTGAATATGAGTAGTACTGCTCTGCTAGACATATACATCTTAAATACATCAATTTTCCCAAATTAATATTACTCACGACACATTATGTACTGTAATACAGTTCAGTCTCTAATTGAAGGCTTGTATTTCAATGCCTCATGTTTACTTTTGGGTTTCTTTTTTTGCGGTACCGGGGATTGAACGCAGGGGCGTTCTACCTCTGCGCTACGCCTCCAGCCCTATTTTTTATACTTTATTTTGAAACCGGGTCTCACGAAGTTGCAGAGGGCCTCACTAAGGACAGAGAGAGAGAGAGAGAGAGAGAGAGAGAGAGAGAGCTGAGGCTGGCCGCGAACCCGGATCCTCCGGTCTCAGCCTCCCAAAGTACTGGGATTACAAGCGTGCGCCACCACGCCCGGCTTCATGTTTATTTTTGCAGTAGTAGCAGTATTAAAGGACATCTTTGTTCAGGCAGAGCTGAGCTTGTTGGACTGTTTTATTTATGAACAGGAATTCTTTCACATGTATGAGTTGTTGCTAAAATGTGTGGTCTTGATTATGAGGCCCCGGGAGAACAAAGGAAGATGCAATTTCTTCAGACTAAAGGATTCAGAGAAGATGTGACAGGGAAGATGTGGCCAAGATGAGCATTAAGAAATGGTTAGATTCAGGAAATGGGGGTGGTGATACTAGATAGGCAGAAAATAGCAAAGGCAAAGGCCCTGTCTAGGATAGGAAAGGGTTAAGACTAGGTAGTACCCAGGCTCCAAGACAGCCCCAGTGATTCTTACCTCAATAGATACACCCTTGAGTCATTCTCTTCCACTTTTATTAGGAATGACTTGTATAATGAACAAGATATTGCAGAAGGCTATATCTTAGTAAAAGGTACGGTGGCTTAGACTTCCAAGGATAGTCTTGGATGACACTGTGACTTATGCACCATGAATTTGCTCTGTGAGAAGTTACCCTCCATGACATGAGGAGGAAAGGTCTGCTGCCCACAACCAGCACCAACTGGCCAGCTTTGTGGTGAACCACCACTACAAGGGGATCCAGTAGACCTACTTGAGCTTTCAGAGGACTGTAATCCAGATGAAAACCTAAACTGTAACTTCATGAAAGACCCTAAGCATAAGCTGCTCCCCAAACTCAGAAACTGCAAGATTAAAAAGAACTGCTTTTGTGTTATGACACACAGTTTTGAGATAATTTGTTATTAGCAATAAATAATGAATATAATTAATTTGGAAGACAGTGAGCTAAGCAGTGTGGCTTTAGTGAAGAGTTTATAGAGTGAAGGTTGTTAAGTTAAAATGCCTCCTGGTAAGAAAATTAAATGAGTGAAATGGCTCTTCCTGGGACAGGGAGAAAAATAGGGAGTGGTAGAGGCTGCAACAATGTGATGAACATCTGCCTGGCCACCTACTGGTAAACCCAATGCTGACTCCATTTTCCCACAGGTCAGTGAAGGGTTATAACTGTGGGGAAATCTCAGGTGGCAAATAAATCAGTAGCAGTGGTTTGGTGTCCCAATGTGGAATATGGGAACAATAGAGTCTTTTTCTGGAAACAATCATCATTTAATAGCTATACTTAGGATATTTGTTCTGGAAATGCTATTTAGAATACACTAAAGGGAGAAAATACCAATTTATAGGGTGCTTTACTTTATTTTGGAGGGTATTTCACTTGTGCAGACTTGAAGACACTGGAAGATGAGCTAGAGTCATAGAAACATTAATGGAGAAGTCATCCTTAAATGAAAGAAAGAAATAATAACTAAGTTATAAATAACTGAAGAGAGACCCTCATTTAAGACTTTTCCCTATAATTTATCTTTGAATCTCACAATATTTTTAGTCCTATGAATGAAAGCTCCACAAGAAAAGAACTATGTTTTATTTTCTCACAATTTTATCCTGATGACCCAGGATACAAACTTTGTCTCCCAAGGGACAGATCATAGTTTAGCTTTTGAGGCCATTAGTGTCTGTTACAGCTACTCAATTCTGCCACTGTACGTACACATAGCTATAGAGAATATGTAAATGAACGAGTGTGGTGTGTTATAATAATATTTAACTTAGCTAAAGACAAACAGGGTGGATTTGGCCCAAGAGCTGTAGTTGGCTGACCTTTGACTTAGAATAGTGGAGGCCAGTGGTTCTCAAAGTGTGGTTCCCACAGCACAGCATCACATTGGCATCACCTGGGAATTTGTTAAAAAGCTGAAAGGGCCCAGTGAACTATATTTTAATAGTCCTTCCTAGTGAATCTGATGAGTGCTACTTTGAGGTACATTTCTGTAGTCACTCAAAAATGCTTATTTTTTTTTAATTTTTTGCAGTACTGGGGATTGAACCCAGGGACATTCTACCTCCGAGCTATACCCCCAGCTCTATTTTTTTTTATTTTTTATTCTGAAACAGGGTCTCACTAAGTGGCGGAGGGCCTCACTAAGTAGCTGATGCTGGCTGCGAACCCAGATCTCCTCTGGTCTCAGCCTCTCAAATACTAGGATTACAATTAATAAATGAATTAATAAATGAATTATAGCTCCATAAGTGCTAAAGTTTCTCTATTACAATCATATATAGAAGGGTATTTTGAAAGTCACAAAATTATATGTTTGGTTATTTTAAGTCTAGTTTTGGCATTAATATTTCATGGTATCCCACAAATCATACCATGGCTTATAGGACTCCACCACCTAAAGGTCTCTGAAAACCACTAATCAAATACAGCTGCCTCTCTCTAGCTCTCTCTTTTTCAAGAAAAAGAACTTGAGGCCTTCTATGGCTAATTAACTTGGCGATAGCAACATGTAAGTACTGAGAGACTTAAGAAAAAACATTCATCTTTATGTAAATAATTATGCCTCATAAATAATCTTATATGTCTGAGCTTGCCATAGGAACCAACCGTCCAAGAAACAAAAACAGAAGAGTGGCAACATGACCTGGTAGGAAAGAAAACATTGATGGTATCTCCTGTTTAACAAGTGAGTCTCAATTGTGTTTATTCAGTTTTCTCTAGTTATTAATGGCTGGGTGGAGTTGAAGTTTCCAGACTTTGCTTGGTCTCCTAGAGAGGGCAGTAGGCAGTAAACCCAAGAAGGAAGTGAGGCAGGAATGGAAATTTCCATTGGCTGCCCACCATCAACTCCTCCTTATGAATGGTTATATAAACTGAGCCATGGGAAGAATGAATCAGCAGGCAGCAAACAGCAAGCTACTCCTACAGGGCTAACAGGATACAAGATGATATTTCTTGGTGTGATGCTCACACATGTAAGAGAAAATTACAGGGCTCTATTTCACAGAGAAATCAATGGTTTCATGCATGAGGTTTTGTTTAGCCAAAAAGCCAGAAATCCTCATTAAACATTTCTGAAAAGTGTGGGTTTGAATCAAAGAGAAGAGAGGTTTCCAGCTGATACATGCAATGGCCTGCAGGGTGGGGAAATTAAGTGAAACGATAGATATCAAGTATGAAATGCAGTGTGTGCTGAATAATAAGTGAACCATATTACTATTACTATTGTCATTGTGATTTGAGGTCCTATACCTCCTCTATGAATAGGAAACAAGTAGGTCCTACTGCCCAACCTCTACCCTCACCCCGTACTTCTGCCTTTCTGCAGAAAATTCAGCCTCTGTACTTGGGTTATTCAGTAACAGTAGATGGATGCCTGGAAAAAACAGGTAGGCCAGCTTCCTGATTGCCTAGCAGTGTATTCATTACCCCCTGGTGATGGTGAATCTACCACTGTAAGTCTGATTTTGCCATGGGCCTGGCAGAAGCCTCAAGTCGTCAATCAACAGACACTCACTGAGTGCCTACTATGTGCCAGCCATCGACATTTCCTAAGTACAAGAAGCAAATGTGTTCCAGTCAGAATAGCATTGGCTTAACTTATAATGAGCGAGAGATGTCACAGGAACTAGGATAATCAAAGTCTATCTGATTAGAATATTTGCTCCATGTGGCCAAGCTACATGGGAAGCCAAATTATAATTAGAGGGTCTCCACATGAATATATAATGAGAAATAACTAAGAAATGAGGCCAGGTACTTGAAGTCCCTATGATCAGAATATTCCTTCTGGGTGGGCATATTTACATGAGAAGTTAAATCATGATTAGAAGATGTTTGGTGAGAACAGGTTCAGAAAAAAATAAGTTGTATTCATTACACATTCAATGACATAGGAAAAACAGCTAGAGACTATCTCATAACATTAGGTGAGATGAGAGAACTCTAAAAGCTGAGGTTCACTCTAGGCTGGGCAATGAGCAAGTGATCCTGGGCACCCCCTATATCTGTTTTTTGACACTCCCCCACACTTTTTCCAAAATTGTATAGCTCCACAATGGGTCCAGCACCATGCTAAGAAGGTTTTGTAATTATCTCATTTAATCCCTATCTAGGTCCCTGCACAGAGAAACCTCTGATTTCTCTTGACTGGCATATTTTTTCCACAGCTCTTGTCATCTAATGTTCTAGTCTCGATTAATTTGTTACCTCCGTCCCCTAAATAATACAGGTCCCAGAAGTGCAGCAGCTTTATTTTCTGCACAGTTTCATTCCCAATGCTGAAAATGGTACCCAGCACATCATAGGACCTACTTATGTTTGGTGGATGAATTTATAAATTGGTTGATGAAAGATTGGATAAATGCATGGCTGTATTAATTTACAAATAACCTGAGAGGTAGATATTAGCATCCCATCCTGCAGATTAAGATATGAAGGATGTGATGTTTATGCTACTTCCATCGTCACCCAATTACCAAGTGGAGAGCAGGGGTCTGACTCCGCCTATACTTTTACCTGAGACCTGCAAGTCTACCGCCTGCTTGCCTCTGCAGTGTCCTTCCAGGCCACTCCTCACCCCCTCACTCTTATCATTTCCATCTCTGTGACTTTTCTCATGCAGATCATGTTCTATTAACTTTTTCCTTACTTTATTCATCAATAATCAGATGTTTACTGATAAATAATATGTGTCAGGCACTATACAAAGAATAATGGATAAAGCAGTGTTTAAGGCCATGGAGAAACAAAAAATCCATTGGAGGAAATCAAGATCTAAACAGTCAGTTTCACTGATGAGTGCTTTGACAGCGGCAGTGCATGCAGACTTCTGGCAGCTTGAAAAAGAGCTACCAACTCAAAGTGTCCCAGGGCTGGGAAAGACCTTTCTGAAGAAAGCCCCAACTTGACTGAGAACTGTGATTACAAAGTCATTGCCAGGCAAAAATGGAAAGTAAAGAGATTAAAACTGGATGGTTTAATGGCCGTGGTTCACTAGAAGGAAAAGAATTTAGCACATCTGTAGCAGGAGGTAAGTGGGGGGTGAGTACAGGTGACTGTCTCACTTCTGTAGATTCAATCTAGGTAAATGGGAGTAAGTCAAGTGAAAACTTCTCCATAAAGCCCTCCCTCCGTCTCAGCTCTTAATAACCTCTCAATTCTTCAGTTCCTCTAAGGCTTTATGTACATTCCCAGTAACACTCCCTCAGACATCTCTGTTTATCTACTGGTCTAGTAGATAAGGTCATACTTATCTCATTATATTCTTTGGAAGTTCTAGTGTTAGCAAATAAATAAAAAGAATAACAAACAAACCATTATAGCTCCTCCCCACCCCATCCTCTCCTTTAAATGCCAGCAAATCCAAATGTTCATGGTGTGGTTTTAATCAGTTGCTTAAATTCCATGGTGCAAGTTGGCTACTAATCATAAATCTGGGTATTTCACTCTATGCAGAACAGTTATATTTATAGTTTATATTAGAACTCACATTAATGACCCTTATACCACCAGTGATAATAATAATAATAATAATAATAATAATAATACTCATTATGATTTGTTTTTAAAAATCAGCTATTTTTCTTGGGGAAATTGCACAAACACTGGATTTCTTTTTATTAAAGATTTCATACAGCTTATGAATTAATGTCCCAGAGGATTTGAATGATTTCCTCTCTTTTCACCAAAATTAGATAATTTTTATCCTATTGCACCAAAGTAATGATGCCACGTATTGTTAACATTTACACATAAACATGTGTGTTCAATTTTTTCTTCCTAAGTCAAGAAATAAAATAATTGCTGAATCTTAATTTTAAAAGTAATTATATTTCATTTTCAATGGTGTCTCCCATCAGAGCACATTTTCCTTACTTTCAATATGCAGAAGAAAATTTATAATCCATGAATTCTAATCCAGCTCACAGGAATATTTCCTATGGACAATTCTTCATTTTGAAAAATCCTTAATTGAATTGTTAAAACTTATGGGTTGGTCTTTTGGTAAGCCAGCTATGGATCAAAACTCAGAATGAATGTCTATATTAAATGAACTTACCTCTGTGATTTATGAGGAAGTAGTACTTGTACTATACAAGTCTCACAGATGATTGCAGTAGTCATTCTAACATACTTCAAGTTGATAGTATTATCTTCATCTAATCAGAAGACATCTCCCTTATCATTTGAAAGAGCTTTTAGGGGATAGTCTTGAGAAAGAGCATTTTGTACCATCTGATTTAGTCTAGGTCTTGTTAATCCATTAACTGTCATAGGGTGTAAACCTTTCCCTAGCCCAGAAGATTCCCTGCTATTCAATCTCCTTTACAGAGTAAGAAATGGCATTAAGACTCAGATAGACCCTCAATACAATGATAATGGGAAATATCAAAATACCTTTATCAGCATTATATAGATCATCCAAACAAAAGATCAGTAAAGACTCTTCAGACCTAAAGAGTACTATAAATCTAACAAATGGATCTAACAAACATTTACAGAACATTGCACCCAACAGCAGCTGAATTCACATTTTTTCTCAACTGTTTATGGAAACTTATCCAAAATAGACCATATTCTAGGCCACAAAACAAGTATTAATAAGTTTAAAAAGTGGGTATAATACCTTGCATCTTCTAAGATCATAATAGGCTGAATAAGAAATCAATAGCAAGAAGATACAGAGGAACTACATCAATACATGGAGACTTAACTATACCTTTTGAATGAGGACTGGATCATAGGAGAAATAAGGGAAGAAGTTTTTAAAATTCTAAAATCAAATGAAATGGAGGCACAACTTACCAAAATCTCTGGGACACTGTGGAAGTGGTCTTAAGAGAAAAATTTATAGCATTCAGTGTAGTGCCCACATTAAAGAAAAATAAAGGTTCTAAATAAAGAACCTAATGATATATCTCAAGACCCTAGAGAAATAAGAACAAACTAACCCTAAAGCCAATAGAAGACAGGAGATAATTAATATTGGAGCAGAAATTAATGGAATAGAGATTAGAATAACAATACAAATGATCAATCAAACAAAAAAATTGTTTTTCAGAAGATAAACAAGATTGACAAACCCTTAGCCAACCTCACCAAAAGAAAGGGGTAAATCATCCAAATAAACAACAAAAAGGGAGATATCATCACATACACCATGGAAATCCACAGGATCATGAGGGACTGTTCTGAAAACTTACATTCTAATAAACAGGAAAATCTAGAAGAAATTGGCAAATGTATTCACATATACAACTTACCTAAATTGGACCAAGAGGATATAAAGAAACTAAATGGACTGATAATAAGTAATGAGATTGAAACAGCAATAAAAAGCCTTCAAAAAAAGAAAAGCCCAGCACCCAATGGTTTCCCAGCTAAATTCTACAAGGCATTTAGAAAAGAACTAAGTCCAATATTCCTCAAATTGTTCCATGAAATATTCCCAAACTCATTCTACAAAGCCAGTATCATCTTGATAACAAAACCAAATTAATATATCTCAAGGTATCAAGAAATGTACACACCAGTATCGTTAATGAACATAGATGTAAAATTTCTCTTATAAAATGCTAGCAATTTGCATTAAAAGCCACATTAATAAGACTGTGTACCATGCCCACGTTGGTTTCATTCCAGGGATGCAATGTTGGTTCAGCATATACAAGTCAAAAAATGTAGCCCATTAAATAAACAGAACAAATAAAAACCACATTATCACCTCAATAGATTCAGAAAAAACATTTGACAAACCCAATACCCATTCATGCTAAAAACACTGAAGAAATAGGGATAGAAAGAATTTACCTCAATATCATAAAAGCAACGTATGATTTTTATTTTGAAGTACTGGAGATTGAACACAAGGGTTTCTACCTCTGAGCTACACCTCCAGCCCTATTTCATATTCTTTATTTTGAAACAGGGTCTCACTAAGTTGCGGAGGGCCTCACTAAGTAGCTGAGGCTGGCCACGAACCCGGATCCTCCGGTCTCAGCCTCCCAAGTACTGGGATTACAAGCATGTGCCACCATGCTTGGCAGCAATGTATGATAAACCCAAAGACAACATCATATCGAATAAGGAAAAACTGAAAATATTTTCTCTAAAACCAGGAACAACACAAGGATGCCCACTGTCACCTCTCCTATTCAATATAGTACTTGAAATTCTAGCCAGAGCAATTAAGCAAGAGAAAGAAATTATAAGTGACACAAATAGGGAAATAAGGACTGAGATTATCTCTGCAGATGATACGATCCTATACTTAGAAGATTCAAAAAACTTAACCAGAAACCTTCTAGAGCTGATAAATTTAGCAAAGTAGTCAG
The DNA here is from genome assembly GCA_004027185.1 of Glis glis. NCBI lineage: Eukaryota > Metazoa > Chordata > Mammalia > Rodentia > Gliridae > Glis > Glis glis. The sequence goes on from PVJS01007852.1 coordinate 44,456, forward strand.
ATACAAAAGCAAATTACAAAAATCAAAAGCTTTTGTATACACCAACCACAAATCCACTGAAAAAGAAATCTGGAAAACAACTCCATTCATAATAGTCTCAGAAAACCAAAACCAAAACAGACAAAAAAAAAAAACCTACTTAGAAAAAAATCTAACAAAGAAAGTAAAAGACCTCTATAACAAAAATTATAGAACACTGATGAAAAAAATTGAACAAGACCTTAGAAGATGAAAAGACCTCCAATGTTCTTGGGTAGGCAGAATAAATATCAAAATGGTCATACTACCTACAGTGATCTACAGATTCAATGCAATCCCTACCAAACACCAATGTCATTCTTCAGAACTAGAAAAAAATAGTCCTAAAATTCATATAAAATAACAAAAGACCCAGAGTAGCCAAATCAATTTGAGCAATAAGAATCATGCTGGAGGTATCACAATAACTGATTTCAAATTATACCACACAGCAATAGAAATGAAAACCACATGGTATTGGCACAACGACAGACATATAGACCAATGTAATAGAATAGAAGATACAGAAACAAACCCTCACACTTAAAGCCAGTTGGTTTTTGACAAAGGTGCCAAAAACATATGCTGGAGAAAAGACAGCCTTTTCAACAAATGGTACTAGGAAAATTTGATATACTTTGGTAGAAGAATGAAATTAGACCCCTATCTCTCACCCTGCACGAAACTCAACTCAAGATGGTTCAAAATTCTAGAAATTAGACCAGAAACTTTGAAACTACTAGAAGAAAACACAGGAACAACTCTCCAACATATATGCAGTGGTTGAGACTTTCTCAATGAGACCACCAAAGTTCAGGAAATAAAACCGAGAATCAATAAATGGGATGGCATAGCATAAAATTGGTATGGGAGGGAGGAGGGGGAAATGGTGGGATGTGGTAGGAAATATAGCAAGAGCTGTATGTGTGTATGTTTGCACTACTTTGAACCTCACTATGATGTATACATGCAATGCACTAATGAAATTATTTTTTAAAAAATGCAATAGCATATGATGTCATTGAGGATGAGAGAGCATTCTTTTGTAAAAGAAGAAATCACAAAGCTGATCTGAGATGGGCTATAATTCTTCATAGTTTAAAAGAAGAAGTCATTAGAATAGAATTGAAAGGAATGGGATAGATGGAAATAAGACTGAGGAAAAGAATCTAAATAGCCAGATGAGCAATTTAAAATGGAAGTTATCTAAAGATCATAAAATTAATGATAATGACAAGCTCAAGGAAGGTCAATGACTTGCTCAGGGTCACCCAGATGGGAGGTGATTTTGAGACAAGAATTATCTGGTTATCAATATGGATTTTTTAAAATTTTGGAATATTTTTATATCGCTTTGAAAATATTTCCTATTTTCCAGTGAGCTATAAAGAAAGATATTAAATGGGAATTACCATCGTGCTTATATCTGAAATAATTTCCAGCATGTTATCAAAAAAGAGATTGAACAATTCATTCTTTCAATGCCTTGTGGAGGAAAGGAGCTTAGATGCTGTATTTTAATAGAAAAGATTGCCCAAAGAGGCGTTGCATTATACAGTAAGTGCCATGAGAAGATTAACTACCATGCAGGCTGTACCTCGAGCGGGGAAACTCAATGATTTCTATATAAAGCTCATAAATGAAAGTGTTCATTTATTCATGATATTCTAACATATTCTGAACTGTTTTTCTAAGACAGGCAATGCATGGCCTTTTAGTTTTATGCCATTACTTAAAATATTTGAAGAAAATTGTTCATCAATCTCTGATTCTATTATTATACTCAAGAGTAGGTTAATTACTATCTCCTGGGGTCATTTTTAGCAGCAAATATTTAATGGATTGCTGCCAGGGCATGATATCATGGCACTAAAGACATGACTTACAGTTTCTAAAAGATGACTTATATGAATTATTTCCAGAAGAGAAGATGGCAAGAAAAAAAAAGAGCTTGCCAAGTCCAAATCATCTTTACCAACAATGTGCTTATTTTCAGAAAGCCATTAGCCATAGGTGCCTGAACACAAACAGAAGAGTTACAGGAGAGGGTCATATTTCTGATAGTCAAATATGATAGGAAATTAAAAATCTTAAATTTGTTGTTTGGTAAAATTCTAACTGTATGGCTAACCAAGCCTCATGTGGGATGAAAAGAAGTTCTCTTACTGGTTTCAAATAGTTAACAGTGAATGGAATGTAAGTAAGCTCACAAATTTCCTCTGGAAAAAATGAGGAAAAATCTTTGCATTTTGATGGTGACTATTATTCTTGTACCACCCCATTAATCCTCACTATATTATTGCATAGTACTTTATATCAGATCTAATTATTCTTACAATCTCTGTGGAATTTCTTGAGATTTATTCTGACCAACTAGTATTTCCCTATGAGCCATTCTTGCTCCACCAAACCAAACTGAGCATTTGGTAGGACTTCATGCTATCTTCCTACTTTATTCAACAAAAGTTTAAAATTATTTCCTGCCAAATACTCAGATGAAAAAATAAATGGCTGAAATGTGGGTTCCTTCTTTTGTGCTTCTGTTTCTTGTGCCTCAGAACTTAGATCTGCTCTGATTTAAACAAGTCATACTCTCCCTTCTTTTGGACATGCCTTAAGGACTTCAGTATTTACCTAGTCCCATAAATGGAAATACTTTATGAAATACATATTCTCACAATATTAACAAGATATATGCTATTATTTTAGTTAAATTGATGATATTGCAATTTGCAAAGACTATGAGCCCAAATGCCAAGACTTCTCAAAGTACTGTTCAGATGGATGTCCAACACAACCTAACACCAAGTAAATCATGACAATGGCCAAGCAAATGGTCAAAATGTAAAAAATGATATCTAAGTGTCTTAATCCCCTAAGCCACTCTACCATCTCTAGTAAAGAAAAAAGAAAAGCATGTTAGCAATTGAACAGGACTCCTTGTAATTCTACTTTTATTCTATTACACACCTCATGTAACATTCAAATTTACTTAGAAGGATTCATGATGAGACTGATTATTTTAAATGAGAACAAAAAATGTAATCGAATGGCCGTAAGACAGGAAATGTCCTTATCATCACAGGACAATAGCATAATATCCGCTGTCTATTAGCCATCCTATCTCCCTGGCTGTTCATCTGCTATTGGAAGAGACTGACATGAAATGACCAGTGAATGACATGAAAATGAGCACTGACTCGTTCACTCAGATCCCCAAACAAATCAGGAGTCATCAACCATCTTATCTCTCCAGTCATTTTAATCCCAATATCTATTTCTTTTGCATTAATCTCATGACCAAAATATCAATATCTTGCTTATGTTAAGAAAATCTCAAAATTTTATGTTAAAACCAGATGCTGTTTTTGTGGAACTTGAGTCATATAGTGGGTGTATTTCTGGATCCACAATGGCTAACTCCAGGGTCTAGGTTTATAGGTTACTGGCGGACCAAGGTTATACAACACTTTAATTCATCATTTAGATGCTGTCTAATTTTGTTTTTCTCTCAATTTTATGCTTTTGCAATGTTGCATCAGGTCATGAGATAGGCCAGTTGTTCTGGCAGACTGATCCTTTTACTTTTTTCTCCTTTACTTGATGAGAGAAGAAAGAAGCATCAGCAAAATCCTCAACGAACTGTCAATATACTAAGAAGTATATGTTTAAGAACCTCAGGTTCATAGATTTGAGATTTGTTTTGTCCCTGGTTCTAGAACAATAATGTTGAGAACTGTTCTCTCTCTATTTCATTTCCCCTTTTTGTCAATTGGAAACACTGTTACCATGAAGGGAGATGGTGACATCTCAAAGGGAAAGCTCTTGACTAGGACTCCCCCATGCCCTTGTCATCTGAGCCTGGGAGGAAGGGACAGAGAGAGGTGAACAGGGCTATCATTGGTTAGAGAAGGTTTCCAGGTGCATCTGTGACTTCACGGGCAGAGCCTCCCTACCCATCCTGACCATAAAACACCACAGGTTAAGTAAAAATTAGATCCTTGCTTTGGTAAAAAGTAAATGGTTTCCACTGTCAATTGCTACTTAATAAATTTCCCTAAGATTTAGAGGCTTAAAATAGCATTTTATTTTCTCACAATTCTGTGGGTCAGGAATTTAGACAACACATGGCAGGGACATTTGAAGTGCTTCAGCCAGGATGGCTCTCTGGGGGTCATGAGGCTGGGGCACAGTGATCCTTCCCTGGATGGGCTCCTTAGTTCTCCACTTGGTCTTCTTTACAGGGCCTGTGGGAGCAGGGTGGCCAGGCTTCTTACACGGCAGTTCAAGACACCAAGAGTGCTGAGTCAGAAGCTGCCACACCTTCTTAGGTCTGAACCCAGAACCTGAGCAGTTCACTTCCACCATATTCTGTTGGTTTGAGCAAGTCACAGGCCAGACCCAAGAGCAGGAGATTGAGCAGGGCACAATCCTGAGAGGTGTAATTTAAAGGGCAACCAAATTACTGGTTAGCACAGGAAAGGACAGGGAGTTGGAGTGCCCCTGTGTCACTTGTCTAACACATTCCTCTTAGCAGTTTGCCCCTTCTTTCTTCACCCTATCGCCCTTCTTTCCCTCAACCATATCTGTGCATCCTGCTCAGTGGTGTAAGGGGCGGGCCCAGTTTGTGAGAGTTGATACTATGTATTTCTTTTCAACTCATCTTTCAGTGACTTCACTTTGGAAACTTGAAATGGGCCATGTTGGGAATATTCCCACTATAGAAAATTGGAAAGCACCCCAAAGCAAAGGTTGTTTGGCTGCTGTCTGCTTTATTGCTTACTTTGGATTGCCAGTTTCAAATCATGCTACTGTGCCCATTCTTCCTATTCTGCTGTATGTGCCTTGATTGGAATCATGAAGGATGCTTCGACAAAGAGGAAAGCAATGCCCCGCCACGGGTAGGATCATTTTACAGTGAAGGCATAGGCTTAGTTTACAGACAAATCTAGTCCTGCTATTTACTCTCTGTGTGTTCAAAGGCAAGTTATTTAACTGCTCTCAGGTAAACTATAGACCAATAATATAAATATGAGTATGAAGTAACTTCAAATACATTTTAAAAACATAAAACAAAAATCCTTAAGTTCTGATCCTGTCCCTGAGGATTTTTTTTTTTTTTTCAGATGCTGGGCCTTGAAGCACTCTGGAAGAATATGGAACAGCGGTTTGGGCTGGGGCCCTGGCCAGTGTTCTTTCCCCACAGCTCCTCCCTGTAGTGGAGGCAGTAGCCCAGGGCAGAGGCTTGGAGCGGCAGGCACAAGGCCCAGGCTTTCTGCAGTGCGGGCTGGACCTGCCTTCATGGGGAGGCTGTGTAAGTGATGGCAGCACATGCTGAAGCTAATAGTCGACTCCCCAATGCAACACCCCTCTGCCTGAGGTTCTACTATTAATGATTCATTTCTGAGAGTCAGGTAATCTCATCGGGGTTGCCCTCTAAATTTCCTAGATGCTTTCATCTCAGAGCAGTGGGAGAGAGAGCCTGCAAGGTTTTGCTTATGTAGGATAAAAATTAAACATTTACAAAAGGTTTTCTACAATAGTCCAAAAAGAAAAATTATTCTCCCAAGCAAAGCATTGGCCTTTAATATCTACATACTCACACATCACATTAAAATGCACGTGTAAAGTTCATAAATACAGTCGGCAATTATCTCATCAAACTCTTAATTTTAATCCTGAAGCACCAAGATGTTACAAATGCCAGAAAATCACCAATTTATAGTATATATTATACAAATAATTAATGGTTATTCAAAAGTTTGACATAGATTGTAGCACCATCAAATAGATGGATCCAAAGCATTTCTCTTTTCTTCATTATTTTTTGTTGTTGTTGCCACACTTGGAACTGACTCTCTTTACTTTTTTTTGTTTGTGTGGGTGTGGGTATATGTGGTGCTGGGAACCAAACCCAGGGCCTCTCACGTACTAGGCAAGCCCTTCACCACTGAGCCACATTCCTAGCCCTGTCTTTACTTTTTTAGTATTAGATGTAGCCATTCAGTAGAACAGCAGATAGAAACATCTAAATATGACGAATAAGTAAGGGCTGCAGCATCTCAAATTATAAACTCGTGACTCTGATACATAGCCTGTAAAAGTGCTGAACATGAGCCAAAAAATGTCAGTTGGAATGAATTGTTTTTGAGAAAGTTGCTCACATTTTAACAAGATACATCAAGTACTCACAGTGAATGCAGTGCATAAAGTTAAAATATAATGAAATAAAGTGAAATATTCAGCTTCAACTGTTCCATACATATAAGAGAGCTGTGGTTTTGATTATTTTGACTGGAAGTGGGTGGGAGGAATGATATGTTGAGTATCTAAATTAAATTTTAGTCCCATGGGTATTTGCAAAATATATGACCAATCTAAAAATGGATTGGGGTTTTGGTTATACTCTTTAAAGAAGTAGGAAAGAAAAACAGATTTTTGGATTTTAGCCCATGATATTAATGTAAATTGCTAGAAACACAGAAGGTTTATAATCAATATTTACATGGGCATTGCCTGTCTAAATTGATTTTTAAGTGGAATGCTCAAATGCATGACTCAAATCACTCTTAACCATTGTTAAAATTAAAGCCAGAGTCTTAGAAGGCCATGGTGTAATATTATTACAGCTTTTATGGAGGCAAATAAGATGCAGATTCCTTTTATAGAGGAAGAGTTAAAAATTGAGCAAACAGGTAAGATGAGCATAACGTGAAGGAAAATACAACCCTGGATTTTTCACATAATTCTATACACAAAAGCTTAAGAATGAGTGCAGGAAGTACAATGAAAAGCAGCAAATTGCTTCCTTAATCGAGTAACAAGTAGTAGATTATTACCCATTGAGATAAAATAAGAGACAGAGATAGACACATGTATGAGCACTTTGTTAACCTAATTAAAGATTTATGGACACACACATTTCTGAAGATTCAAGTTCCAAGTCTCCACTGTGATAATGAACACAAAACAAGTCCTGACCACTTAAAATGTCATAGCAGACACAAGAGGTTGCACTTTTCCTCACAAGTTCTCACAGGTTATTTAACAAAGATAACTTCCATTCTAATAGCCTCCACATATTTATAAAATAATGGGCCTCCCCAGGCTGCTGCTGATTGATCTGCAGCAATTTCAGAGCTTTAGTGAACCTCAATCTGTTTTGTTTTTAATAAAGTGCCTTCATCACAAACTGCATCAGGAAGCAAACGCATGAATCACTGTACATGATATACTTTCTTATTAGCTGATACAGTATCCTCTGACATTCACAATTTTTCCAATTGCCTTTGAAAGAGTTGCCAGTGGTATATTCTTTCAGATATAGCTTAGAAAATTCCACCATAAGAAAATGCATCAAAGAACTCCAAAAATCCAATGTAGCTGGCTTTCTAGTGTCAAAGATAAAAGTAGATTAATAGTTCAATTAAATATGTTAGAGACTCTGGGTATTGTAGCTATTACACCCTTGACCTCATAGGAGGCTGTCAGAAATGCAGGGAGGGTAAGCACGGAGGTTACATATTTATGATGCACAGCTGACTTGAAAAGCGTACCAAGCTAGACAGGACTTGTAATTAACCAAAAGGTCCAGTAAATTATGAGATCAATAAAATTTCCCGGGTGCCATAGTTTTCAGAACTAGTTAGTGCCTTCCTAATTTATTGGCAAAAACTTCATGGACTTGCAAAGAAGATAAATAAAAATGCCTGGATGTAAAAATAAATATGTATGCTTGACAAATCTGAAATACACTGTTTACAGCTAATGAGGAGGCAACTGTGCATTTTGCTGCATGTTTTATATCTAGAGCAAGGCAGAACACTAAAACCAGTGTAACTGATAACCTTGGTGCAAACAGCGTAAGCCTGCATTTCCCATTATTCCCCAGAGATGGAATTAATTAGTGCTTGTCAAAAGCAGAGCAATCCCCTGCTATAAAACGAAAAGTAATGGAAAGGCAGTGAGTGGCTTGGCTGTACTCCAAAAGCACTTCTCTTTTGGGGAGAAAAATACTGCATACAACTATTTATTGAGTGTATATACTTTCTTTATTCTGGATACCTCACACACACATGCATACATGCACACACACAGAGACAGACAGAAACACACACACACACACACACACACACACACACACAATCTTTTTAATTCAACAAATATTTATGAAATGTCCACCATGTAAGGATCCAGAGGAAAAATTTCATTGAATTCACAGTTTAGTAAGGAGAAGAGACAGAGTGGATATTTCAAGTCAAAGTGTTAATGAGTATGATGGGAAAATATGTCACAATTCCTGGGGAACTCAAAGAGGAGTTCCTATCTGACCTGACCTGGAAGTCACACGGAAGAGTTAGAATGAGATGTCAGCAAGACCTGATTTCTTTCCATTTTTAGTACTAATTCCCTATATATCAAGTTCATTTTAGCACTCTCTGTGATAGAAAAATGGTGGCCAAGAACTTCAGGCTTCTCTTCTTCCAAGTCACATCCAGCTAGAAAGGGCAAATGGCTTCTGTCTCAATAGTCTCAGTGAAAATTTGATTGTACATCATTGGCTTTGACTGGGGAGCATGCCATCTCTGATGAGTCAAAATGGTCAGGAGAACATGTCATATTGGTTGGCCAGATCTGAGTCACATGCCCACTGCAGAGCCTGCCCATCTGAAGAACATGGAGCAAGGGTTAGAAAGGGTGTGGCTCCCCAAAAGAAAGTCAGTATGTTGTTATCAGAAGAAAAATGAATACATTCTGGGTGACAAAAACAACAACACGCCACTTAACTTCCCCTAAAATACATTAATGAATACATAAATAAAAATAACATTTTGTGTATATGTGTGTCTATGTAAATATGTGAAATAAAATATATTTTGAAATTGAACTAGAATGTTGAACTAGGACTACTAATTGCTATTTTGAGCTTTGTAAGTCCTTGACATGGAAATGAAGAATTTCTCACCTAAACCTAAAACCAACTATAATTATAAATATTAATAGTCTTTAAAGTGTCTATCTTTTCATCCATGCAGGGACAATTCATAAGCACAGAGTCAAAGTCCACTCTAGGCCCAAAGGAGACTTAGTGTCCTGTTCAGTGTAAACACCACTACTTCCTTTTGATTTAAGCAGCTTAGTGAGTCCCAGATCCTCTAGGCATCCTGTGGGTCTGTATGATACAGTTGGTCAGAGACTCAAGTTACCAATAGGTTTTTTTATCCCTGCAGGAATGACTTATTCAGAAAATATTGTTGTGTTAACTCTCTGGGACAATATTTTCAGTTGACAAGGCACATTGAGACAAAATGAAATAATTCAGTCCAATAATTCAATGTAAACGACAAGCCAAGACTCCAGCAATGGCTGCAAATTTTCAGAATCTAATTTTGAGACAAGGAGTTCATGGGCTCAACCTCACTCGTTATTAGTGCTCACAAACTGTAGGCCTGGGCATTTCACTGGGAAGCAGGGGACCTGGGCCACTGGGTGTTTGTTCAAATAACCCCCCCCACAGATTGTTTACAAGGCCCTGTAGATGCCACTGGGTGGGCAAGTGATATTTTTCAGTCACAGGATACTACAGCTGAAAGGGGCTCTCGATACCAGCTAGTCAGTATTTCAATCCTCTGCTTCACTAAAGGATTCTATGGACACAACACATTTCAGAGGCCTCCCATCAGGTGAGGGCAGCCAAACACTCAGTAATTCAGTCCTCTACTCTCCCGTCAACTACAGTATTTAGTGATTGGCATATTTTTTGGAATTGTCATCTAATTATTTTTCAATAATAAGTTTAACATTAAGAAGTATACAAAGAAAAAATCACCACTAAAAAAACAAATAACCCAATCAAAAAATGGGCAAGTGAACTGAATAGACACTTCACAGAAGAAATACAAATGGCCCATAAATGTATGGAAAAATGTTCAACATCATTAGCAATCAGAGAAATGCAAATCAAAACTACCCTGAGATTTCACCTAAACCCAATTAGAATGGCAATCATTAAAAACACAAACAACAACAAATGCTGGCGAGGATGTGGAGAGGTAAGAACTCTACTACACTGTTGGTGGAATTGCAAATTAGTGCAACCACTTTGGAAAACAGTGTGGAGGATCCTCAGAAGAATGGGAATAAACCTACCGTATGACCCAGCGATACCACTTCTAGGCATCTACCCCAAAGAACTAAAACCTAATTACCAGACTAATGCATGTGTGTCTATGTTTATAGCAGCATAATTCACAATTGCCAAACTTTGGAACCAGCCAAGGTGTCCATCAACAGATGAATGGATCACAAAACTATGGGATATGTACACAATGGAATTTTACGCAGCCACAAAGAAGAACAAAATCACATCATTTGCAGGGAAATGGAGAGAACTAGAGAACATCATGCTAAGCGATATTAGTAAGTCACTAAGAGTAAAAA
>PVJS01007853.1:0-54813 GCA_004027185.1 Glis glis
AATCCCAGTACTTTGGGAGGCGGAGACTGGAGGATCTGGGTTTGCGGCCAGCCTCAGCCAGCGCTCTCCATCTCTCTCTCTCTCTCTCTCTCTCTCTCTCTCTCTCTCTCTTTAGTGAGGCCCTCCGCAACTTCGTGAGACCCGGTTTCAAAATAAAGTATAAAAAATAGGGCCGGGGGTGTAGCGCGGAGGTAGAACGCCCCTGCGTTCAATCCCCGGTACTGCAAAAATAAAAGAACTTTGTATATTTTATGTTGTTCTCTAATAGAACTACAAATATCTTAATATTAGACAACATTTCCTAATCTCTCTCCATTTGTCTCTAAGAATCAAGCATTTTTATTGCTACTTCTTAAAAAAAATCTAGAACCAAAGATGTTGGTTGATACATGGTAGGGCTTAAAAATTTTAAAGTATTAAATGGATGGTTTTAGCAAATAATTAAATGCCTTATCAGAGATTTTAAGTCAACTGTTAAAAAATGAAGAATTATTAAGTTGAGCCATATAAAACTGTATTTTTATAGGTAAAAGTTGGTCATGTATCAGTGATTTCATGTAGTTCAACTATTTGTGTGTACATGTGGGGGAGGCACTGGAGATTGAACCCAGAGCCTTGTGAGCTGCTAGGCAAATACTCTACCACTGAGCTGCACCCCCAGCCATCATGTCGTTCAACTCTATACTTTCTTCCTTATGTAACATCTTCAGAGTGAGAATGTTTTTGTTTTATAAAAATGGATTTAAATTGTTTTTTCTACCTTAACTATTACAATGCAATAAATAAGCCAAAAATGATAGGATAAGTTCAACTGAAAATTATGACTTTTATTGATTCTTTTTATCAGCCATAAAATGGAAAATTTTACATGTGCTCACATAAAGTTTACACTTTGATATCTGTTGACTTAAATAATTACAGACTCTTTTATTACACCCATTAGATGAAAATTCAGTATCAAAGTCACTTTTTTTTCCTGTTAAGACTTCACAAGGACACATGGGATTTTCTTCTACCAGGAAAACCCATCTCAAGGGTTGGGTTGGGTTGTGCTGGCTAGACCTGTCAAATCTCATTTGTGTAGGTTTGTTACCTGTCTATCTGAGGGAATTTTTGCAGTTCTCCTCTTGAGTTTATTGGAAAAATTAGCAGATGAATAGTGAGATTTGTCACCTTTCCTAAGTACCAGGAATTTAGATGGGAGGAATACTCTGATGAAGTGATCTATAGTAATTGTTTAAATTCCTTGTGTCATGTTCCTGAATTTTATAGCTGTCAATGGATATACTGATGTATATAAGGCATTTAAAAATGTGCTTTAAATTGTGTTACCTACTTTTTACCTGAGCTTCAAGATGACTGGTCATGACTAGGTATTCTTGAGGATTTCAATTTATTAGCTCTTACCATATTCCTTCCCATGAGCTCACACTCTGTGAGCCACTCTCAGTGGCTATTAGATATAACCACTGCTTCTTTACGCATTCTAGATTTTAGACAAAGGTCATTTGCCTAGTAGTTACCTGAAAAGGGCTAAATATTATCAGAATCTGAGATTTAAATTTTATTTTATGTTCATCTCATGTTTTTCCTTTATAAATCACATATATGGATCATCTCTTATCCTTCATTTTTTCAGCCAAGTATTTTAAACATTTAACTCTGATTAGCCTTAATAATGTTACTAACTTCAGGATTTGGTATAAAAACCATTGGGGGAATGAAACCTCAGTAAATTTCCTTCAATGAGGACTGAATCTCCTTGGTGTAAGAATACAATCAGGCCTGCATGAGGTCGTGATGTCCTCCAAATATACAAAACATAGGATGAGATCATTGAACTCCATCTCTGGGGCTCTGGCAATAGCACAACCTGGGACTGCATGGTGTCCTCGGAAGATCAGGACGAAATTGCCACTCGTATAGTTCATATAATTCTTGTTTTTAAAACCCTATTCAAACTTCTAGAATCCCAGAAACAGCACTTTTCACATAGTGAAAACACATATACCTCCCTTATTTTTTTTTAAAGAAGGTCCATTAAGGAAAGGTTTGGTTATGTCATTTTACATTATTTCTCTTATATTACAATGAGAGCTCCCAAACTGAATTCTGCATTTCAACAAACACATTGTGAAATAGCCAAGATATGAAACTGCCAGAGGTTAAGAGGAATTTGGACTGGCCTCCAACTGTAGTAGGTCTTCTGAGGAGCCATAATTAGGGTTCAGGAAATGAAATCAAGCAATTCCTGTTAATGTTTGGCTCATTGCAGGAGTCTTATTGGGGGGAACAAATAGAGATATTTTAGAGTTGTAAAGTATATGTTAGAAACTCAACTTTTATCCTGATTACATGTTGGAAAGGGTTAAAATTCTCTATGTAGATCACTGAAGTTTTATTATATAAGATGACCTTAGGAAGTGTCATCTCCCTTGAATTTATACAAAGAATTCAAAGTGAAGGTTTTCTAGGTTACACTTCTTTTTTCAACCCTTTGTCCTGTCAGCTCAGTCCTTGATATCTTCATCTGCCGACATGCCCAGATGTGCAGTGAATGTTGATTTGAGCTGGCCCCTCAACCCCTCCCTGCTGGTGTCATTAAAACCAGGGAGGCAGCGGCTCCCCTGGCATCTTTGGCACGGCTTGGCTTTACACTGCGGACTAAATTATTGATGAAGAGCACTTCTGTCGCAGTGTGTTTTACCCACCTTTAAATGAAACAGTGCGGATTGAGCTGTCACTGCCTCCTCACTCCCTGCAACTTCTACATGACATTTATGATGTGGTTCAGATTGCACCGAAGCAATTAATTTCCAGTAGAGTCTGCACTCAGAATGAAGATCCCTGACAATTACCGAGGGCTGGTTTCTCAAGGAGCATACGACACACTCATCAATACTGTACACAAAAGGAAAACATCAAAATATATGTAAAAGGGTCTCTGGGATTTGTGATCCTTTTTCCCTCTTCAAATCGAGTTCTGGATTCCAAGACTTTGTCTCTGTATTGTGTATTTGTTCCACTCTGGTTTTGTTTTTTTCTGAAAAGATGGTTGGATTCACCCTCTCAGCACCTATTTTACATATGCTTGCTAAAATTATTATAAAATTTTATTTGCTACAATATGTGTTTATGTTAGTTGAAGATTTTTCTGTTGGTTTGTTTTTGTTTTTTTTTCTTGCCAGCAAAGTATTCTTTGATATTTGCATTTAGTTTCTCAAGTGATTCTGCGACCCTGGTTTATTTGTAACTTATCTAATGAGTGAAATAAGTAGCATGTGTATGCATATGTGTATATCTATACATATGTATATGTACAGTTGAGTATGGGTATGTGCATATGTGTATATAAATGTATATTTTGAAAAGATACAATGTATATATTCAAATACATAAAATTTAATATTTGATTAATCATTAGAGAATTTTTGTGCCTGTTTCTTTTCAAAAGTTATATAATCTCATCAATTTAGACTAACCTGGGGAAGAGCGGTCTTCATTACTTAACATTTTAGAAGACAAGCAGTTGTAGTATTTTTAGAATATAAGATAATGTTATCCTAGGTTATTGATACCATTTTAAAAGTCTTAAAAAATTCTATGGAATAGATTTTAAAATGTTTGCAATTTCTGCCTATATATTCTTCTGAAGGTTGAATATAAATTGTTCTCTTAAATAAATATTTCCCTTGGCCTCCTGTTTGCAATATTTCTGTACTAAATTTTTCTTTCATAGGTAGACTTTTGCTTTGTCCAAAATACCTCATCCTCAGCAAGAGCATATTCTGAATTAATGAGTTTTTAATTTTTGATTTTGTTCTCATTTAAAAACTGCTGCCCAGAGCCAGTGGTTGAAATGTAACATGCAATGTGGAGTCATTCTGGGATAAGGTGCTTCTGGGAAGCAGCTGCATCACTGTGTTTATTGCAGAGGCACCATGGAGCTAGGCGTTAAGGAATGGAGACTTCCAGGGTAAACTTCGGACAGGATCCAGGAAATCGCTTGTGTACTGGGAGATTATAGCTTGACAGGATATGGAATGTATCAATCAGATAGTCGAGGAATCTGGATGACCCCAAGCAGCATCACTACAACCTTGCAAAAGTCTTATGGTGGGTTAAAAGGCTCTTTATCAGCCATTGTACATTCTCTTGTGCCTCCTGTCCTCAGTACATATGTATTTCCAACATTCAGTAAATTAAAGGATGGGAGAATACGTTTTTTATTTTTTTATCCCAAATCTGTTGTTTTTTTTAGCCCTGTTGAAATCAAAATAGAAGACAAAATTTCTTTTCTTAGTATTCAGAATTTAACCTCATTATTATTTATCTTTAAGGCTATTTATTCTTTATGTAAACTTTAAGAGATGATGGTTCAAAATGATAATGCAACAAGGAAAGAAAGCCCATTTAATATAATCTGCCCTTGTTTCAAATAATGTGTATTATTTTAGAGAAAGAAGAATTTAGTCTATTTTTTGCCCATCATATTCTCCACAGGGACAAATCCCTCTTCCCCCAGAAAAATCCATCCAAAATAAAAATAAACCATACTACTTTTGAGCAAGAGGTTTTGGGCATAGTTGTGCATGTACTCATGCACATACACACACACACACACACACACACACACACACACACACAGAAGATTATAGTAAAGCTATTTGGAAATATTTTTGAGCAAATTGCAGCCTTATTGATCTAAGAAGTATATGAGATGACCTTTGAGACACTGGAAAAGAAAATTGTAATTATGATGTATCCAAACAATATAATGATAATACACTTGCTGAACACTTACCCTACTTCTTACCCACCATGAATTATGTCCTCAACTACTCCAATGAGTTTTCAAGACACTCTTATTATCCTCATTTGGTAGTGAGGAAGCAAGTCTTAGGGAAGTTACATGGTTTGTTCAAGCCCACAGATGCAGTTGGTGGCAACATTGGGAATTGATCCTAAGTCTTCCTGATGTCCAAGTATATTAGAAGTTTAATATGAGGTTTAATATACTAGATTCATTTTTGCATTTTCTTTTAAGAATCACTGAAAAACAGTCTTATGGTGGGTATACCTTACTCTTGGTTTTATGATTCCTAATTTCTAAAATTATTTATTTTTACTTATGCAAGAAAAAACTGGTTAAGGTGTTGAGTCATTAGCTCTACTTTTGTCTTTATAGTTTGAATCTATGGCCAACTCTTTGCTTTTCCCTTATATAACACACACACCATTTGCCCCCTACCAATGGATAGATGAAGACATGACCAACTAACTCTTGTAAAACTACACAGTTAATGCTTCAAAGCATTTGATAAACTTTGTTTATGTGAATAAAGCCAACATAATCAGTTGTGAGCTTAGACTATGTGGTTAATTATACAAACAATTTACACTAGAATTCCACCATTATTTAATATTCAGACAATTAAATTATTTTCCTCCATATAGTAGCACTTGTCTGGTTAGTCATAGACCTTAAGACTTTCCTTTTCCCCCTCATTGAGTAATTCTCCCCACTCATGTTGTATATCTTTGATGGGCTTCTGTTGGGTCACAGAGTCAGATACTTCTTCCTGAGGTCTTCTAAAACAAATTTGGCAAAGATTTTGGAATACCCAGTAAAACGCCTTCATACTGTTTCTCATTGGCCCATGATCATAGAGTTGTGAAAGGGCTATTATCTCATTATACTGAAGTTCTTAATACAATGAATAAATAAATGCATTTACCTGTTACAGGCTGAAAACCTGGCTGTATATTAAAAGAAATGTAATGTCAAGGTAGGGAGATACCTATCAGATGAAGCAGTATGAAATAGTAGAAAGAAATAGAATCTGAATTTAAAAACCTAAAGTCCATATTAAAATTTTTTACTTACTTGCTCAATAATTTTTATGTCAGTTGACATCTGAAACTATGTCACCATATGTAAAATTTGGATATTTTCATTTGGCATTAACCACTTCTAAGGTTACTAGAATTTCAAAAGGAGTTTATATGTGTGGAAAATATTTTCAATGGTACATTGTTAGGTGGATGTGGACTCGTTAAAATAACCAAGGTATCAGTACTAGAACTCTTTATATATGTTGCACATGATATATTTATAAATAATTTAAAGCTAAAAGTAGGAGGATAGTGTATCACTTAGGATTATGTTCAGAATTATAACAGAAAATCCAAATTAAATTGACTCAAGTAAGATAGAATTTAACAACAGTACAGAGATAGAAATTTAAGGTGTTTGGGTCTCTCTAAGTTGCAGAGGGCCTCACTAAGTAGTTGAGACTGGCCGTGAACCCAGATCCTCCGGTCTCAGCCTTCTAGGTACTGGGATAACAAGTGTGCGCCACCACGCCCGGCTTCCTTTCCTCCTTTAAGTTAGTTTATTTTGGGTCTTTTGCAACAGTGACATAGAACTAACATACCTTACATCTGCATTTCAGGAAGATAGGAAGGAGAGGGGGAAATGGACACAGAGGCCAAAAAAGAGGAATGGAGAAAGGCAAAATCAGTAAGGACTTGGCAATGAATCCTCCTAGAACACCATCCTGTAATTTATTGTGAGGCTGGGGAATCTTTTCTTCTAGCTGAGAACATTATTGAAGTTCTCTAGGTAAATGAAAAGAAGATCATGAATATTGTGTTGGGAACGAACATCCTATGTCATGGGACTCTATGTGATTAGATTCTCTCCATGGTAGAATTTGTGAACTATAGTTAAAGGACTATAGTTATTTGACATAATGTTGGTGGTATAAAAATTTTCTCTGTAGTTTTATCCTATTTCCAAACTGGATTTCTTTCAGTTACCATTTGTAAATTTACTAATAATTATTTATTTAGAAATGATTTATTTAAAAGAAAATAACAGATATATATCTGTTACTTTTTATTGTATAGTTAGGATACCAAATATACATCATGAAATAAGAATCACCCCTTCAGTTTTTCAGAAATGATGTAGATTTTCAAGAATAAAATTTTCGCATGAGATACTGGGCATTTCTAGATTCTTCTAGCATTTAAGAAGGCTTAGTGTTGCTAGTAACTTTACCTGTAATTTAAGTAAATCATTTTCTCAAAGTAATTTTAGAAACCTTTAGGAATGTCACTAAATAAGCTGAATTAATGTGTAAGAAACACTTAGAACAATGCTTAGTATAAAAGTAACTTCTTCATAGCAGTATCTTTGTATTGCACTTGTGTTAGTGGCTTATTAAATGTGTTTATTGTTCTGGTATATTCAAGTGAATCCAAAAGATATATACTTATTTGTTTTTTAAATATTAGTGAGAAAAAGTACCAGATAAACATTTCCTCTTGATTCCACTGGTAATATGGCTATTATTTACAATATGGTTCTCTGTCTTCTCCTAAGAAAGAGAAATTAGCTTTGGATCTGAATGCTGAACCTTGTTTTAATGACAGATTTTTCTTATCAGAATGGAAGCAAGTGCTTCTTTTGTTATCCAACTGATTTTTCACTTTTTCTTGCTTTCTACAAGATGGCAGACAGAGATTGCTATGGAACTAATTAATGTCTAACTGACAATTGAACCAAATACCCAAAGAACTCAGAGAATTAGTCTTCTTTTCCTAGAAAATATAACCAGTCTAGAAACATAGACAGCACTAACAGATGCCTAAAGGAATTTTCTTGCTTATGTGGCCCAAATTAGTCTAGATACAAAAGGGTACGTGTAAAATATTAGCTGTGAGTGAAGCACTTGCTTTCATAGACCTTTGTTGTCTCTGAGTAAGCAACCACAGAGGGGAAATAAGGGTTATATGTCACATATACAATAGCTAAAGCATAGAAAATTTATGAATTAGTGAATATGTAGATATAGTGGTGTTCTTTTTTTTTTTTTGCGGTACCGGGGATTGAACACAGGGGCGTTCTACCTCCGCGCTACACCCCCGGCCCTATTTTTTATACTTTATTTTGAAACCGAGTCTCACGAAGTTGCAGAGGGCCTCACTAAGTAGAGAGAGAGAGAGAGAGACAGGGAGGGAGAAAGACAGAGAGAGAGAGAGAGAGAGAGAGAGAGAGAGAGAGCGCACTGAGGCTGGCCGCGAACCCGGATCCTCTGGTCTCCGCCTCCCAAAGTACTGGGATTACAAGCATGCGCCACCACGCCCGGCTATAGTGGTGTTCTTGATCAAGCTGGCAAGCTGTCCTTGAATATGTCTGATGTTTCATATTAAGAAAAACTTCAAAGAAAAAGACAAACAATTATACACATGTTGTCTCTGAACACTGGAATAGTGTTCTGTGAACTCACAAAAATAATGACTGCTCATCCTACTCTCTTGGGAGAGTAAGGTGAGAATTTCCATATTTTCTTTTGAGGTACTTCCAAAACCATTTATTGCCATATTTCATATACCACTGGATTAAGAAGCATATGATTCTAATATCAATATGAACCCATATAGTAGATTTGCTGATTTAAGGAAAAGAAGAAAATAGAGTAAAAAGGAAAGAACTTAGGGCCTCCTTTGAAATTACTCTTTGTGCTACAAAGTGTGGAATGGCAGGACAGAGCCTCTATTTGCTGTATCCTTTACCAGGGAATAATTCTTACATTGATTGGCTGATGTGCTTGTTATAATTTCAAGTCTTTTTATGCCTTTATGCTCTTCTCAGGTCTTCTCAGATGAAGATCAAGCTAAAAATGTTTTGGTACTTCTTAGGAAGGTAAATGGTCCTGAAGACTTAAGAGCTGAAGACCTGGGGAATATTTTGTGGAGGAATGGATGCTGTTAAATGTACTTTTTTTCCAGACACCGATGACACTTATTCCTTGGTACCTACAATGCAGTAGTTTTACTTCCTAGCTCTGGCATTCTGCTAGTTATGGCATCTGTTGTATAACACCAATATACCAATATTTTTCTTCCTCTTCTTATGATCTTTTGACAGAGGTCACACTCCAAACACGTCTGTCAATTTTATTCTCTGTAGATTTTTAAACCCAATAGTTCATGTCACCCACCTAAGCTATTATGTACCTTTTGGATTCAAAGAGAGTCTTTTCTGTAGTATGCATTGACTTCCAAATCACTCTGCACTGTCCTTATATTGCTATTCTTGGAGACTGTCCATGTTCCAAACTGGAAGAATTCTTGGCAGGCCAGGAAACAAAACAGAAAACCTCTGGAGCAAGTCCTGCTTCTCCCCTGTCATCCTCACATTCAGTCATTCGCTTTATCCTTTGGATTTTTCCTTGCAATGCTTCACATGTCCCAAGAATTCTTTCCATTTGGACCTTGCTTCCATTTAAGATCTGATTATTGTCAGTACCACTGTAATCAGCTCCTAACTTCCTAACTGAATCTCTGTATCATTTTTGACTGATTCCAAAGCATGTGAGCTTCTTTTTTTTTTTTTTTGTGGTACCAGGGATAGAACCCAGGGGCATTCTACCTCCGCGCTACACCCCCGGCCCTATTTTTAATTATTTATTTATTTATATATATTTTTTGCAGTACCGGGAATTGAACGCAGGGGCGTTCTACCTCCGCGCTACACCCCCGGCCCTATTTTTTATGCTTTATTTTGAAACTGGGTCTCACGAAGTTGCGGAGGGCCTTACTAAGTAGAGAGAGAGAGAGAGAGAGAGAGAGAGAGAGAGAGCCGGGGGGGGGAGATAGAGCTGAGGCTGGCCGCGAACCTGGATCCTCTGGTCTCCGCCTCCCAAAGTACTGGGATTACAAGTGTGTGCCACCATGCCCAGCTGCATATGAGCTTCTTAAAACATAGTCCTAAATTTATTGTCTCACTGATGAAAATACCATTTGTTACAGCCTCAGATAGTCCAGGCTTATCTCTAACTCTTACCCTCATAGCTCCACTCTTGAACTTAGGATATTCACTTTTCTGTGAACATTTTCCATAATTTCCACCTCCATGCCTTTATACTTGTTGCTATCTCAACATGGAGTGTTCATTCTCTTCATTGTTCCTCTTGAAAGTACGATCCAGCTGTCCTTTCCACGGACATTTAACCCCTTTGATGAAGTTTCCTGATGATTATGCCAGATGCTACCTTTACTGGCCTCCTTTTTTGACTCCCCATAGATTCGTTAGTAACAACCCTATGCCATTTCTCTGTCTTAGAGGAATCTGTGTGCTGGCTACTCTTCTTCCTCTATCATTGGCTCTTCAAAGGCAAGAAAGCTTTGTTCTTGTATTTATTTCTCCTACATCTTCAGCTTGAGACATTTCATACTATAGGAGTTTAGATACTCATTAAAAAGAATTCTTGATGATCTGAGAAAAACTTTATCCTTTTAAAAAGCACCTGACCCAATACTAACACAAAACTCTACAACTGCTTTATTTATTTTATGAGAATAATTTTTCCATGAGGCCCATCAGGTAAAAATATGTGAAAGGAAGCAAAAGTATTAAACAATAGATGTGATTGTGGATTCTATTACTTTCTATATACCTATGTGGACCTTAGATTATATTTATTTGTGACCTAAAACCCAGAACATTTCATGATTCTTATAATAATTTTGATCACTGATAGCAGAAACTTTGTTATGGAACTTTGCAAAGTAAAAATATCTTTTTCACATATTACCCATATTTTCTTCCTGTCTTTTAGAGGAAGAATTTGTCCCTGTCTTTCCACAATTAATGCCACCATCTGTATATTTTTTTAAAACCCTCATTCCTTTCTGTCTGTTCTTGGATTTAATACCATATAGTCCTTCTCTCACATGTTTCTAAATTCTTTTCCTTTCTACTAACTGCTTTCTTTTAGCCAAAAAAATGTGCTCAGGTCACCATTTACTTTAACCGTTTCTCAGCTCTGCACTTGTTCAGTGTTCTGGATCCTACATTATCTTCCCACTGACGCTGCTTTTGGAAAGATCTCTTTTTATCTAGACATATATCTTCAGTGACTCAAATATTTTGTTTTTATTTTTAAATATTTATTTATTTATTTATTTATTTATTGTAGTACTGGGGATTGGACTCTGGTGCATTCTACCCCTGAGCTACGACCCCAGCCCTTTTTAAAAATATTTTGCTTTGAAACAGGGTCTCGCTAGATTGTTGAGATTCTCCTCAAACCTGCATCCTCCTGTTTCAGCCTTCCAAGTATTGGGATTACAGGTGTGTGCCACCATGCCCAACTTGCTTTTATTTTTTTAAAAAGATAATCACATCTTTCTTGAAACTTCTTCCTTCTTGTATTCTACTTTCTTGTGATCTTTTCCTGGTTTTTAAAAAAGTTTTTATATAACATTGACTATTTGCATTATGAAAGACACAACAGAGATATAAAGGATTATCTTATATTGTGTTAAAACTTAGTTTCAATGGATAGGCAAGAAATGCATTATATGTATGAAAATATGTAATAAAAATTTATACTTTCAAATAATTCTGATTTCAAATGGATCTAATATTTGGATTATTACATAAGTATCTTAACTAGTATTACTTAATTCTGGGACTCTTAGCTCAAATTCATGCTTCATATGAGTGGAGTTTTTCTAAAATATTACTCTGAACATGGCAGTTCCCCTGTAGCTCCATAAAGTCAGACTCTTCAGCAGTACCAGAGCTCTCAGTATTCAGGTGACATGCCTACCAATATGAACTGCTCACCACTGTCAAATGCCCATGAAGCATTTTTTTCCCCAGTCCTCTTAGTGTATTGTTATAAGTACAGTGACAAGCATTTTCTAAGAATGACCCCATATAGCCTGCCTGCTACTTAAAGTTAGTGATATTTATTTATTCATTCATTTATTTGTTTATTTGTGGCAATGGGGATTGAACCCAGGGCCTCATGCATGCTGGGAAAGTGCTCTGCCACTGAGCTATAGCCCCAGAGCCTTACCTCCTACTTTTCACACCCTTATGTAATCCCTTTAGCTTGAGTGTGAACTGGATTATAATGAATAGAATAAGGCAGAATTGACGTGATGTCAATTCTGAGGTTAGGTTATAAAGTCTGACTTCCTGCCTTGAGTGTATCTCTCTATTTGTCTGACTCTTTTTCTCCCCCCCCCTTTCTCTGTCTCTGATCTCTCACCCTGAGGAAGCCAGCTACCTTCAAACACCTTGTCATAAGGCATCCCTGTGGGAAGGCCCTGGGGTAAGGGACTGAGGACAGTCCACAAACATGTGGGTAATACTGGTAGTGGTAGCCTTCAGATGAGTCTGCAGCCCCAGCCAACAGCTTGGTTAAAATACCACTAAAGACCTTGAGTCAGAGGCACTGAAATAAACCGCAGCCAGATTCCTAATCCAATGAAGCCACGAGATAATAAATTATATAATAAAATAAACTGTGAGATAATAAATGCTTTAAGCCATTAAGTTGTGGGGTAATCCATTACATAGCAATAGATAACTAATAATTCTGCTTAAAATAGTCTTCCACCCATTTTTGTGTATCAGTAACACACCAATTCTAACACAAACTATTTACTGCCTGCTCCCTACTTGCTGAAAATGTTTCCTTCTTCATCTCTACTTCTATAATGTTGAGTTGGTGGCCTTCATTGTCATGTGTCATTTTCTTATTTATGTCCTGTCTCAGTCAACATTCTTGCTGTTATAATCCAAGACAACTAACCACACAACTTAGAGGAGGGAAGATTTATTTGCTCACAGTTTTCTTGGAGATTTCAGGTTCAGTCCATGTCAGGCTACATGTGCGGAGCTCAGGGCATGGCATTGGGAAGCGGAGAGAGGGAGAGTGCAAGGCTCTGCTCTCACATGGTGGAGGCCAGAAACAGAGAGAGCGTGCACAAGGGGAGGAGAGAACCATATATAGTCCCCAAGGCCACACCCCCCAGGGACCCTTCCTTAGCAACTAAGCCCCTCTTTCAACATTGCTACCTTGTTTCTGTGAGGGTTAGGGGACATTCTAAATCCAAACCATTACATGTTCTTAAGAAGAAAAATATCTTTAATGGCAGCAACTGTTTAATACATTTGCATAGATCCCACAAAACTTAGAACAACTCCTCAAACATGGTAAGAGTTTAATGCATGTCTGTGGAGTAAATATAACAAAGATGTATTTGATTAATCATCAGAATAAATGCATAAGATAATAATTATCACAGGATGAGACATAATCACTTCAAAATTTCCAATAAAGGTTCTTTTTAAGAAAGATAGGGAAGAGCGGCAGGGTCATGTGGATGAATGAACTTACACAGAGAATGGAGCACCATTGGGATTGGGATGTTGAGGGACCATTTAACAAAGGATCGGTAGGCAACAAGAATTTGGATGAATGTATAGCTTAATGGAGGACCAAGGCCGAGTTCTGTGGGTGTTTTAGTTCTAGATACATGGCTGGTATTTCTGTGATCTTCAGGAGCAGAAACAAATGGGAAAATGTAGCCCGGCTGCACTTAACAGAGCAGCTAAATATTTAGAGCAGCTAAATATGTATTTCCTAAATATTTGATTCATTTTGAAAATAAAAGGTGAGGGAATAATTTTCAGGGTGTTAACTAGTAAGCTTTGAATTTTATCAGTAACTGGAAGGCTCTCATGGCATTTGAGTGAGAGTATAGCCATGTTTAAGTGAGTTAGACTATTAAAGTGGCTATGTACATCACTAGAGACAAAGGCTCTAATGAGTAAGGATAATTAGGAAGCAACTAGTTGAGTCATGAACTTAGGAACTGAACAGATCTTCATGTTTGACATCCTACTTCCAAAATCTGAATAACTCTCTTAGTTAAATAACAGATCTCTTGAAACATATCATTAAACTATTGAATTTAAATTTGCTCAATCTTTATGACTACATATAACTTCTTTCTGTGGCCTAAGGGGACAACTGTAATATTTCTACACTTTTACACTTAGAAAGGGGATGAGTTGGTAAATTTCCATCTTTTTATTGCTGCCTAATGAAATTTTTAGAAGTCAGTCACACAATAGGATGGATGGATGTGGGACCAGCTAACATCTGGCACAATGCTTATGCCCTGTGATGAGATTTTTGAAAATTCACAGTATGATAAGAACTTTTTGACAGCTCAGAGGTCATCAAGATTTTATAGAGAGTGGAGGGATTCTAAAAGTAATATTTTGTTGCAATTATACAGGATATAAGTGAGGAACTATTCTGAATAAATAATCTGACTTCAAGGAGTTTGCCATCTAGTAGGGAAGGATTTGGAGCAAACAATTTAATTTATCTATCTTCTGGTCTCAATAAATAAGAGATACAAATTGAATTAAAAACGATATCGGAGCTGGGCATGGTGGTGCATGCTTGTAATCCAAGTACTTGGGAAGCTAAGCCAGGAGGATTGAAGGTTTGTGGCCAGCCTCAACAGCTTAGTGAGGCCCTCTACAATTTAGTGAGACCCTGTTTCAAAATAAAAAATAAAAAATAGGGCTGTGAGTATAGCTCAGAGGTAGAAAGCCCCCTGGGTTCAATCCCCAGTACCACAAAAAATAAAATAAAAATAAAAGCTATATTAGTTTCAGTATTTCAGTGATGCTTAAAAATTGAGGAAAATGGAAAAGATGAATCTATAGCCAAAAGATAATAGAATGGCAATCACCAAGAATACAAATAATAATAAATTATTATTTTCCAGGATTATTATACACTGAACTCTTATACACTGTTGGTTGGATTGAAAATTAGTGCAGCTACTCTGGAGAACAGTGTGGAGGTTCCTCAGAAAATTGGGATTGGGTCCACCATATGATCCAGCCATACCACTCCTGGGTATCTTTCCAAAGGAATTGAAGTAAAAATACAGTGATAACATGCATATCCATCTTTATAGCAGTACAATTCACAATAGCCAAATTATGGAACCAACCTATGTATCCAACAACAGATGAATGAATTATGAAATTGTGGGATATACACACAATGGAATTTTACTCAGCCATAAAGAAGAACAAAATATGTCATTTTCAGGAAATGAATGGAGCTAGGGAATATTATGGTGAGATTAGCCAGTCACCAAAAGTGAAGAGTCATAAGTTTTCTCTCATATGAGGAAACTAGGCAGAAATTGGGATATAAGAGGGTCTCCAGATAAAGTAGTAGAAACCCCAGAGGAACAATGGAGGGGGTGTAGGGAAGGAAGGTGGGGGGAGGTTTGATGAAGGAAACACTTTAATTGACACTATGTGCTTATACGAAATTATCAATGCCAATCTCAGTATCATGTACGGGGAGGGGCGGGAGTGTGGTGTGATCTGGGGGAAGCTCACCAAGTGCTGTGTACATGTATGTTCTTATCATCTGAACTTTATTACATATGTGATTACAGTGCACCAATAAAAGTATATTAAAAAATGAGAGTGAGGAGTGGAAGACCAGAGAGAAGAAATGAAAATGAAAGAGGTGATTATAACACTGGAGGGGAAAGAAGTAGTGCAAGGTTGTAGTGTGAGAGTGACAGGGAGCAGAGCGAGTTAGGGTAGGATCAGAAAAGGGGTAGGAAATATCACCAGTGCAAAACTTAGCAGACGTGAGGAGAAATAAAGTGATCTGTGAAAAAAGAAGGAAATGAAAGTAGGGAGTGAGTGGAGAAGAGAATATACTTAGTGTTTAAATAGTGCTTTTCATTTTCAGAAAGCTTTATAAATATTAACTAATTAACCCTCATTTCAGTCCTGGCATAAGCATTATTATCATAGTTATTATTATTAAGAAGTGAACCTTAAAGGGGTCAGGAAGGGTTAGATATACAATGTTTTAAATCTTGTACATGTGTTTTATTTCTCTGACATGAAGCAGTAGCTGGAAGGAAAGTTTTATTTCAAATTGTTATAAACCCAAGATTGCTGGAAGCGCGATTGCTCCCTCACCTTTGTGACCTCAGGCCATAGATGTAGCCCGCCTCTGACCATCAATAATTCTTCACCTAGAACTCATCCTTGATGGTGGAGAAAACAAAGGGCTTTTAATTCAGCATCAGTACTTTTGATTGACAGGATTATTGCTGTTAGTAGCATTATTTATCAGAACAATGTATAACTTCCCCTGAATATTATTGTAACATGGCAGTAAAACCTAGTTGCACATTGTTTGGTAACCAAACAACACTTACCCTGTTTGTTTTGGAGGCTTTCTCTTTCCTTTGATCCTGTGGAGACAGGATAGGAACTCTTTCTCTCTCCAGGAAGTTTAGTGTTCCAGCTTGCTAATCACACTCTTGATTTTCAGGGTGGGGATATTAGGAAATAGATTGAATAAATGAATGCACATAGTAGAATTTACTTTTTATTCCAGTTAGAGTGAGCAAACAATCACAGGCCTGTATTAATGTAAATTTTGCTTTCATTATGACCCTATGTTCACAAGCTAATTACACTACAGATCCCAGGCTGGCGACTTTCCTTCTCTAGAGTCATAAAGGAGCTTGCTGGGTAAAATCGCCAAGACTCCTGTAATTTCTAGAACTATCCAACCTACTGCAAGATGGGCCTTGTTTTATAAAAGTGAATTTTAGCATGAATTCAGGTAGAAGTATATGTTGGAGTTGAACGAAGGTTGTTTTATTCATTATATTTCACTTTGCCTTTTTTTGAGGATGAGGGATACATTTCATACAAGTTGATTTTCTTTTGCTTTGAGGAACAGAAAACGCTACCCAGTCCTAATCTTCACATAGTAGTCTTAAAAAATAGGTGCAATTTTAAATTCACATATATAAAAAGTTATATTATAATTCATGATGCTTAAGTGGCTATCTCTCCTGTTAAATGAAACAAATATTTTGTTTACTGAATTCGATAAGTAAAGATCAACAATTAACACATTGGGCATTTAGTTTAAGTAAAAATATTTCTATTTGATTACATCTTTAAGATCTTATAATTACTTGGCACACTACATAATAATTAAATTACAAAATATCTTCTACTTTAGCTAATATTGTATCATATTATTTTACCCTAAAATAATAAATAAGCCAGGTGTGGTGGTGCCTGCCTGTAATCACAGTACTTGGGAGACTAAGACAAGAGGATAACAAGTTCAAGGCCAACCTCAACAACTTAGCAAGCCCCTCAGCAACTTCGAGAGACCCTGTTTCAAAATAAAAAATAAAAATGCTGGGAGTAGCTTGGAGGCAGAATACCCCTGGGTTCAATACCCAGTACCATACACAAAAATAAATAAGTAAATGAATAAATAAGTGAATATATCAAAGTTAAAAATAAAACTGTAAATGCATTTTTGTGCTTCCTACAAATTAATGAAACTATCTTAAATGTAGTCATTGCTTGATATTATATATGGAGACTTAAACTTCTCTAAGGAATTATATTCATTTTAAAAGCTACTTCTCTCTGTTTCTTAATGTATATGATTTAGTAACTTGGTTTCAAGATTATTACCTATAAAGTTTTATAGACTTATTTAGAGCCATCACTGAGCATGAATATTTCTGAATTTGTAAAATTAGCATTCTCAGAATTTTGTTGGAAAGCAAGCTTTTACCCCCTTTTCTCCTTAGTGTTTAGGAGTATGTGTAGATACACCTTGCACATGTGTGTACTGAAAAATGAATAATAATTCTAGTTTAAGGACTCTAGTTTGTAAATACTTGTGATTTCTATATAGTACTATATCATGAATAAATGTGACTTCAAAAATATTATTTTATTCAATAAAGTTTCCTGAAACAATTTACTATGAACAAGTAAAACTTATTTTGGGGGGGTCCTATTCTATGCCTGTTCCTTTTTTAGAACCTACAATTTATATAAGAAGCAAACTTTTGTGTGGCTGTGCCCACAAAGTATATATATATAATTATCAGTAACGTCCTGTTGTGCACCTGAGAGGAAAAGAATAATGCAGACACAGAGCAGATTGAAAGGGGCAGGCTAGGGGACCTCACTCTTAAGTGAAGGCCCCGCTGGACACTGGTCCACAGCTTTTATTGTCATTCTAAAGGGGGGAGGTTGAGGTTTGGACACTGCTGCATGCATGCAGAGAGTCCAGGAGGTAATGTATTACTACCGAGAGCTAGGGGTAATATCTAATGGGTAAACATGCAGGGACTCCTTGAGGTAATGGCTAACTGGGTAAACTGCAGAACAACTGCAGAAAGTCCTTGAGATAATGGTTAGCAGTAAAACCGCTGAGGGTGTGCAGAAGATCCTTGAGACAATACTTGACAAACAGGATATTTGGGAGTTGATGCTGGCAAGAAACTCAGGAACGTTTACCTTGGAGGAACAGGCTGCTTTCAGGGAGTTCAGCAGTCCGGTCATAGCTTTCCATGACCCTTAGACCTTTCCAAGGCAAATGTTAACCTGTCTCTGGCAGTCACGTTCTCCACATATAGTCATTGTAGAGTACAAACTAAAATGTATGAAGTGACTATGTGGCCATTCAGAATGCCAGACTATGTATGTTCCATCACAGAGCTTGAGAGAAGAGAGAGATCAGTGTGGATTGGTGTAGACTCAAAAAGCATCATGCAGGAGCTACATCCAAAATTATAATTACAGGACACTGTAACTAATTTGGAAATTGTGCCTTTTAGGAGTTTACATGCATACAGAACCATTAAACTGAACTACCACAAGTGCCAAAAGCAGTACATGTTCTCTGCAAATATTCTTTACTGGCAGAGCAGGACATTTCTTTTAGAGATCTTTAGCCTATCAGGTAAGCAATTTGAGTCCTAACATATTGCTTATATTTTGTTGAGGTAACTGCTATGGGAGGAATCTCTCAGGCTCTACACATTCTCAAACTTTGCATAGAACATTTTAGTCTTTTTTATTTTTTTAACTGGGTCTCCCTAAGTTCCTTAGGCTGGCCTTGAAACTACAATCCTCCTGTCTCAGTCTCCCAAGTACTGGGATTACAAGTGTGTGCCACCACACTTGGCTTGGTTTTGTTTTTCAAACTGATATTTAATGAGATGTGAATCAGAAAGTTTATTTTGGTTAAAGACTTTTTAATTTGGTAATCTTTATTATAAAAGGAAGGTAGGATATGGGATGTTTAATCATTATTAATTACTAGAGAGATGTTTTTAAAAATATTTTATGAAAAATTAAAGACCAACTCCAGGATTTACATTTAAATAAAAACCCAAATATATATTTTTCTAAAAGAATAAAAAGACAGATATATCACTATTGATATTTCCCAAGTAACATGAGTGAAATACAATTAGTAAAGATCAGGTAACCTCTATTTTTCAAAAAAGTAGTAAATATGGTCAAGTAGTCAACATTACTTTCATTTTATTCAGAAAGATTCAAGCATGTCACAACCCATCATGGAAAACTAGGTGATACACTCTCTGTTATCATTTCTTATCATTAATGAACGGAGCCTTAAAGACAGACCAACTATATATATCATGAAACAAATGAGTTTACTAAAATGAGGAGATAAATTTACTACTGTTTCTTTAGTCTTGAGTAGCCACCCCCAGAAAACAAGAAACTATGGCATTTCTAGAATTAGGTCTTTTAAACTGATGTGTGGTAGATGGAAATATTTTTCTCTTCTGAAAGAATACATAAGGTGTTATTTCCCCTAAAAAAATTATGGAAACTTGAAATGCACTATTTTTTCCCAGCAAGCAACCAGGCTCCACACACATCTATCATTATTCAGCTTCAAACTAAAAAGTCTTATTCTGAATACCAATTCCTATAAACTATGAAGCTCTCAATTATGGAATCTGAAACTGCTGGTTCCATGATGATAAAGGAACATGCTGTTTGAAAGACCACAATTTGGCAGAAAGTAATCAATATACTATTTGGAAAGAAACCTAGATGTGCAGCTTGATTTAGAAATGCTGAGAGCAGTGCACTGAATCCTGCTGCACAAGTCTTGTTAAGTCAGGCTGCTCCTTCCCTTAGGCCTATTTTTTCCTTTTGGAGATACCAAAGATTTTTCTTGTTCATTGGCATTCATAGAAGAGGTCTTTCATTGAATTATCAGGAAAGAGGACACTGATAATTAAATATATTTCTACTTTTGTTTTTTATTTTCATATTTTTCCCATCAAGCGCCCTTACATTGTATGGTCTCAAGTGGAAAGAAAGTGAAATGAAGAATTCAAACTTCTCCTAGGCAAGAAACACACAAATGCTTTGGATGAAAGTAACATCTGTCAGTTTGAGTTTTACAGAATTTGAATAACATTTAATTCATTATTTTAACCAAAGAGGAAAATGTCATGTTTATGTCCAGGGATGTTGCTGAGATATGATTATATAATATGAATCCTTTTAACAACCTTCAATTGTCTTTGGTTTTATATCTGAGAATAAAAATTTCAGAGAAGTTAAGTACTCAGGGCCTACAGGTTTAAAAAAATACTACAGGTAGGATATGAACCTGCTCCTTTATTATTTGGGGGCCTATATGAGAGGGTCTACCACTCGCTACCAAGATGCATAAGGCACAGTGCTCAAAATGAACTAACAATCCAAAGCATATTCTATATAACCCCATTTTCTGAAGCTGACTAAATCAGCTGAAGGACATTATAATGAATTTACTTGACTGTAAATTTCACCAAAACCACCAAGACGAGGTGCATTTAATGACATATTAATGTAGATTAAAATCTGAATGGTTGTCTTATTTCTTTGTGATGCATGGCTGATCTAGAAAGAATGTGTATCATATTGACTGCAGTGAAATGGAAGACAAAATAGGGCGAGGAAGAGGACTCTGGCCAGAGAGAGAGGAAAATATGTCCCTGGTGACCTTATAAAGAAAGATCTGGTCTGCTAAGCAATATGAATGGAATGAAAAGAATTTGACAATTAACAAAAAGTTTTATCTGGGCTTTTCCCTTAATTAAATGAAGGCCATTTGAGTAGCTAACTGAATAATGGCCAGAAAGAAAAAAGCAGCGACTTTATGAGGTCTTACCTCTTTATTGTATATTTATATTGTTTTGTAATTCAGCACCACCTTAGAAAGCAGCAGCATTTATTTACACAATGCGAGTTAGCCTCAGAAATTGCCACACACATGCACATTTTAACAGTGACTGTTAGGTCAGGCCAGTGGAGCCCTTGCTTTTGGACATGCTGTTTCCAACTTCCTCAGTGTTGCTAAAGCTCTCCCGTCCTCTCCTCTTCACCTGCGTGACTTTTATTATGAGCAGGTGGGCCTGCTTGGTCAGGCTGTAGTTTGTTATTCCTAAGTGAACCTTGCGCTGGGCTGTGGACTCTGGGAGGTATCAGTTTCATCCTTCACAGCGTCTGCCACAGACATTTTCAGACCTCCTTGGACTATGAGGCATGAATGGAGTGGGTCAGGCCTGAGGCGGCCTGCTGTGTGGTGGGGCCTTAAGATTTCCCTTGTCCAAGGCTCCATTTACTCCTTTCGAGTGCGATGATAATTCCCAGGGAAAAGGAATGGGTTCTCAGTGGAATCTGGTTGTGGGAGCAGAGGGCTCTGCTGGTCTGGGGTCCACATCTTTTGACAGCAGTCAGGAAGGTACAGCCAGTTCAGGGGCTGGGATTGTCTGTCTCTCGTGGAGCTGGAGTGCCCTCTGCTGCCTCAGAGGAGAAGTGCATGTATAGACGGGCTCTTGCCAGAGTTTTCCTGCAGGTGAAGGAAAACTTCCAAAATGCTCCCTTGGAAAACCAGCTGCCTTCAGTTGATCACTCAGCATCTGGCTTCACTCAGCTGCGGGAGCTTTGACTCTTTCCAGGAAACCTCACTGAGACTGAGTATGAAGTGAGCCATGTGGAGGGTAGCCTTTTCCTTGGGCATGTGGTGCTGTGTAAATCATTCTAGGTATTTGGGTTATTTTTCATGAGTTTTAGGGTTGCCATGAAATATTCTTTCACTTTTTGGAGAATGATCAGCCTTTTCATATAATGGGAAACCTGACTATTATAATTTCATATTTGAAGATTCTCGCAAATTCTTTTTTGAAGTGCATTTTTACATCTGAAGTCAATGTTGAAAAATATTCTTTGTGGCAAATATAAGTATTTTCCCCACTATTTTGTGTATGTATGTGTATGTATGTATGTATGTATGTGTGTGTGTGTGTGTGTGTATCCCTCCTTTCCCTGGGGATTGAACCCAAGGGCATTCTACCACTGAGCTATACCCCCAGCCTATTTTATTTTATTTTTTTAAATTTTGAAATGGGGTCTCTTTTTCTTTTGGCAGTACTGGGGATTGAACCCAGGGGTGTTCTACCTCTGAGCTACACCCCCAACCCTATTTTTTATTCTTTATTTTGAAACAGGGCCTCACTAAGTTGCTGAGGGTCTTGCTCAGTTGCTGAGGCTGGCTTCAAACCTATAATCCTCCTGTCTCAGCCTCCCAAGTACTGGGATTACAGGTATGTACCATTGCACCCAGATTCTTTTTTTTTATTTTATTTTATTTTTTTGCGGTACTGGGGATTGAACGCAGGGGCGTTCTACCTCCGCGCTACACCCCCGACCCTATTTTTTATACTTTATTTTGAAACCGGGTCTCACAAAGTTGCGGAGGGCCTCACTAAGTAGAGAGAGAGAGAGACAGGGAGAGAAAGAGAGAGAGCTGAGGTTGGCCGTGAACCTGGATCCTCTGGTCTCCGCTTCCCAAAATACTGGGATTACAAGTATGCGCCACCATGCCCAGCCCAGATTCTTTATATTTTGTGACTCTTTGTTGTGAAATATTATTGGGGGCCATCTTAGCCCACGCAATTAGGTCACCATTTCAGACTGGCTTAACCATGTACACAGTACATACTAAGTGGAAATTGTCTGCATGCAGACAAGTTTCCTTGGGCAGGATGGGACCAAAAGCTGGATATTGATGACCTCCTATTCTCCCTGAAACATTCACCTTGCCACTCCCTGGTCTTAACTTGTGTTTGCCACTCCCTGGTCTTAACTTGTGATCTTCTTCTCATTTGCTTTGTTTGAACCTCTATATAAGAAAGGCCTTGACTACATAAGGCAGGATAATATGTCATCTTGGACTCCTCCCCGACCCCCAATTATTAAATTCTCTTCAAATTATTATATCAGACTTAGTGTCGGTATTGTGCAAGAAGACTGTTGATCAGGAAGCTGCCTGGTGCAGCCACCTTCCATGTCAGGAACCACAGAATAGTTATTAGGGAGCTACTTAAAGCAGCAACCATCTGTGGCCGGACTACAGAGCAAGTAGTGTCCGCCAGAGCACCCCAATAAAATATCTTATTTTTATATAGTTCTGTAATTCACAGGCACTTTTCATTTAATCATCCCTACAACTATGTGAGGCAAGATACACAATTCCCACTTAATAGGCAGAAAATCAAGGCCAAAGTCATGGTGAGTCATACACGGAGTGTCAGGTGAAAGCTGAGACAGTTTTTATGCTAAGCTCTGGGATAAGAAGAATAGAGAATTGTTATTTAATATATTTTTGCAGTGCTTGGAATCAAACACAGGACCTTATTCATGCTAGGCAAGCATTCTACCACTGAGCCACATCACCAGTTCTGTGAATGGTTATTTAATACCTATCATTTGTCAGCACCATACCAAACATTTTTTTATGAATTGTTCAGTTACTCTTCCTTTCACATCATAAAGCATATATTATTAGAGTTGTAAGGTTTTAGATGTAGAGATCTCAAAATTTTAATAGTAGTTATTAGTTAAATAGCCAGTGAGTGAAAAGCTGGGTTTTAAATGTGGTCCATCTGATTCTGCAGGCCTTGATGGGTAGACAACTTCTTATATGTAGAGAAATAAGATATAATCCCTGATCTCAAACAGTGTAGTGTATTTTTAAAATTGTGGTCAAATATACATGACATGAAATTTACAATTTTGACAATCTTTAGGTATAATGTTCACTGGCATTATGCACATTCACATCACGGTGCAACCGTCACCACCATCCATCTCCAGACCTTCTCATCTTTCCAAACTAAAAGTCTGTGCCCATTCTTCCCTGCTACCAGCTCCAGGCGACTGCCCTCTGTTATCCATTTCTATGTGTTTGGTATTCTAGGCCTCTCATGTAACTTATCATTTCATCTCTGGATTATTTTACTTAGCATAATTTCTACAAGGCTTACCTATATTGCAGCATATTGTCAGAACTTATTCCATTGTTTGTAAATACTACATTTTGTTTTTCCATTCATCCATTCATGGGCATCTGGAATGTTTCTAACTTTTGGCTATTGTGAATTGTGCTGCCAAGAACATTGGTATATAAATACCTATTTGAGTCCCTGCTTTCATTTCTTTTGGGTATATACCTAGAAGGGTAATAGCTGAACCAGATGGTAATTTTATGTACCACCATACTCTTTTCTGCAGCAGATACCCCATTTTAGATTTCTACCAGCAATGCACAGGGGCTCTAATTTTTCTACATTCTTGCCAACACTTACTATTTTGTTTTATTGATAATAGTCATCTTAATGAGTGTGAAGTGGGAGCTCAATGCGGATTTGCATTTCCCTAATTACTAGTTTGGCATCTTTTTATATGATTACTGGTTATCCATAGATCATTGGATAAGTGTCTACTCATTTCTTTTTGAGCTGCTGTTCAGTTGTATGAATTCTTTATATATTCTGGATATTAATCCCTTATCAGATGCATGGTTTGCACATATATTCGTTCATTCTATGAATGGCCATTTTCCTCTGTTGATAGTGGCCTGTGATGCACAAAAATTTTTAAATTTGGATGAGATTTAATCTATTTATGGTTTCTTTGGTTGCCTATGCTTTTACTGTCTTATCTAAGAAATCATTACCAAACCCAAAATCTTCAGTTTCCACTGTATGTTTTATTCTAAGTTTTATAGATTTTGTCTTACAGTTTGGTCATTGACCCAATTTGAGTTAAGTTTCCTAAATGGTGTTAAGAGTCCACATCGTTCTTTTGCATGTAGATATCCAGTTTTTCGAGCACTATTTGTTGAAAAAACTTTACCCCTTGAAGGGTATTAGCACTCTTGTCAAATGTCATTTGACTATATATTCAAGGATTTATTTATGGGTCTCAATTCTATTCCATTGGTTTATATGTCTATCTTTATTTCAGCACCACACTGTGTTGTGATTAGCTTTCTAATAAGTTCTGAAATCAGGAAGTGTGAAACCTCCAACTTTGTTCATTTTCAAGATTGTTTTGACTGTTTGAGGTCTATTAAGATTTCATTGGAATTTAAGGTTGGATTTTTCTATTGCAGCAAAAAATCTTTATGATTTTGATAGAGATTACATCAACTCTTTAGATTGCTTTAGATAGTATTGATATCCTAATAACATAAATATATTTTATTCCCAAACATGTGATGCCTTTCCATTGGTGTCTTCAATTTTGTAGTTTTCAGTGTACAAGACTTTCATTTTCATTAAATTTATTCCTAAGTATGTTATTGTATTCATCAGCATTTTAACAGCTATAATCTAAAAGATGTGACCACATAACTTAAAGGAAGGAAGATCTACTAGCTCAGGGTTTCGGAGTTTAGTCCATGTGAGGCCCAGGACTGTGGATCTTAGGTCATGGAGGCAAGAAGTGTAGAAAGGGAGAGCATGCAAGGCTTTGATCTTACATCATGGAGGTTGGAAGCAAAAGCGAGAGTGAGGGGAGGAGGAGACATATATAATCCCCAAGACTGTAGCCCTAGTGATCCACCTTCTCCAGCCACACCCTAGGAGCTCAGCCACCCAGATAAATCCATTACAATGGATCCACTGCTAACATTACAGCTCTCATGACTTAACTATATCAACCCTGAATATTAATAAATGAGCTCTTTAGAAGACATTCTAACTGTAACAGTTATTTTTTAGATGCTTCTATATATGGAATTATTTGATAATTTTATTTCTGGTTGTTTTCTGATAGAATGTAGAAATGTAACTAATTTTTGCATGCTCATTTTGTATCTTGCAACTACTTCATAGTTTTACTGTGGGTCCAGATCTTTTCCTTCCATGTCCCACAGTCTTCCTACTTTTTCACAGTGGTCAACATGTGCAAAATAATATTAGTTTCTATTACACAGAAATTTGGTCCAAATGCCAGTTTTTAACAAGTTTTTTTTTCTGGCTAGAGTTTTTTGTTTACCAAGCCAAAGCTTTCTGCCAGAAATTTAATTAATGAAAAGGAAACCAATCTAGCTTTCCTTTAATATATGTGTTACACATATAGTTGATAGTCTGAATGACTTAAGGTTTTAATTTCAAAATCCATGAATTGCTTTCATGTAATATTGACATGGCTATGTTTCTAAAAAGTCATTTTAACCTATGTAAAGATAACTAAAATATGCTATTTTTCTTTTTATTTAATAGGTCTAACAACTGAATTCTAACTTGAAAACTAAGTGGGTTTAGGTAATGTAGTTCATATTGTTTGGTTTTCCATTCAGCTAGGTAATAGACATAGTTTCCATTTAAAAAGTAAATTACTTTGTACTTTGACCAACACCTGTCAAGGATCAAACAAAATGAAAACTGTAAACCTATTTCACCTATTATTTTAGATGCAAAAATGTTAAACACACTGTTATTAGATTTCAATTTCTTAAATGAGAAGTATGCCAAATAAAATTTAATCTAGAAATGTATGGATGTGATTTATGACCATGACTCCTCATATCATATGATCATAAGAAAACATGGTCAAACCCTTCTGATAGATGTTGAAAAGAATTTATAAATGCAACATATATTCATGAATCAAAAATAATTCAATATACTGGAGAGGGTACCTCTTCTACACAATGAAGACTGTGTGTATAAAACCAACAACCAATGTCCACTGAGTAGAAAAGTCAGACGTATGTTTCCCATTGCTACCACTATCCATCACAGTCTGAGGTTGCAATTGATGTGTAATTCAGAAAGCAATACTATTCCTAATAAGTTTAAACCTACGTTAAAGGAGATAAACATAGCATCTGCAGTAATGTTTTTTGACTTGGAGACCAAAAGATAAAAAACAGTGAGTGTAGATCTGGGGATAGGGGGTTGTGGATTACAGGAATACTGTATTTTTGGCCTCCTTCGAGGTCCTCATAGACTTTTCTAAAACAAAGCAAGTATGACATTAAAAAATCATTTTACACCTGTCACTTTGGGTCCCAAGAAGGTCATTAACAGTGTGACAGGAACATTGTAGTACAATACTGAAGTAGCAGTAGTAGTGACAACCGCAGTCACTATCACTGATATCTTCATTTTACATCATACTTTTCTTACAAAAAGGACTCCTAGAAAGTCACATATAGTTACGGTTTTGCTCAGATCCTTCTTTTGGGGTGGTCAGAGGCATACATGGCCTCCTTTTCACAAATGGTAAAACATGAGTTAAGATAGAAATAAGAAAATCTCTAAAATTCTCAGTGCTCCCCGAGCAGCTCCTATGACTGCCTCTTCTCAAGCAACATTATCATCCAGTGATGATGGCTGCAAGTGGCCTTGCCCTCCTGTGCTCCTTATCATTCAACATAATCTTGAAGAATGAAGTCAAATTATTCCCTTATTGGAAATGTGCTAATGAAGGAAGAAATATGTTTGCAGGGAAAGTGAAGTGTTTACCAATGTTTTCTCTTGCATCGGTTTTTAGAACAATGTGAGGGCAGTAGAACAGCAAGCCTCCATGTGCACCATTTGCATTTTGGTATACAGAGCAGAGCACAACTCGTATAGTCAAGGATCCTGATTTAAATGTTAAGGAAAGGACCTTGGTCATTTTAAAAATCAAAACATGATTTTATTATACTACTAGAGTTGAAAACCACTAAAGGTTATTTGATAATGTTTTTATCCTAGTTTCTAAGTACTTATACTATGTAATAAATAGCATAAATTTTATGTAAGTTATTGCTTTCTTCATTCATATAAAGAGGCGTTAGGTCTAGATAGTCTGTTATCTATGAGATATAAAATTCTTATTCTAAATATAAAATATAGTGTCTTTCATCAGCTACTTTCCAAGTTGATGATTTTTGTACCCCAACAGTATATTTCATTATACCCAAAGCACAGTTAATCAGAAACTCACATGACATTTTACCTAGAGTACTCCCTCCAATGGGAGAAGTGGAGACATAGTTATAGATACCAAGAAGAGGTTGTATGTTTTCTGAAATGAATGAGCTCCTAAGAAAGAAAACTTTCAATAAATTCAGTCTGAGCATTCATGTGTTCATAGTAGAGTAAGTATATAGCTAAAGGACTGTGTTAAAGAAGAGGCTATACTATAAAGTAGAACTCTGGAAAGTAAATAAACCTAAATATGTGTTTTATCATCTTGTGAAGTGCAGAGGTAAATCTCCTCATTTAACTTTTTGTAGTCTGTGCTATTAAAATCCCTGAAATCATGAATCCATAAAACAGTATTGATAGAAGATTGGCATGCAATCTAAACTCTGTGAGGTAAGTTAACTAGAGACTCACCGAGCCACCCAGAACACTGGCGGCTATTTGGGATAGACTGGGGCTCTCTACTCTGTTTCTGCTCTTTTCACTAGTCTATCTGTTGTTACACATGGTTCCACGAATTTGTTTTCTGTCTTACAAACCTTTCTGTGCTTGGGTGAATGTTGAATGTCTTCTGCACCTTTTCTGATTTGCCCTTTCACTCTCTCCTTTCTCCCAACCAATGTTTCTCCATCCTTAACATGGTTTAGGGTATCTTTAGGCAGATATTGATTTAGTCTGAGCTGGTAGTTAACTGGCTCTCAGAATTGCCATGATCCATAACGTGCTAATGAAGGAAGGAATATTTTCACATAAAAAGTGAGGTGTCTACAAATAAAAGGCCAAAATATTTCTTTGGAGCTCATAGACATTTTTGGAAGCCATAGGCAGTAAAGATGTTTCTTCAAATAAAAAGAGGAGGTTTTGCTTTTAATTATAATTGATCCTGTGTCCTTGGAGTTACAACGTTTTATTAAAATATAGCTTTGTCATTTACCTTCAGTATTTTTTTTTTTGTGGTACTAGGGATTGAACCCAGGGGCATTCTACCTCTGAGCTACACCCCCAGCCCTATTTTATTTTTTATTTTGAAACAGGGTCTAAGTTGTAGAGAGCCTGGCTAAGTTGCTGAGTCTGGCCAGGAGCCTGTGATCCTTTTGTCTCAGTCTCCCAAATACTGGGATTACAAGCACCTACCACAGGCTTGACTACCTTCATTATTTTCTATCACTCCTTTTACATTATAATGGCAGAGTTGAGTGGCTGTGACAGACCCTATGCCCTGCAAAGCCCTTTGCTGAAAAAGTTTGTTGTCTGCTCTGTTTTTTCCATTTTATTTTGTTGTTTTATTTTCCTTTACCTTCATCTATTTGTCAGTAGCATTTTCTTAAAGAAGGATTTCTGAAGTGCAGCTCTAGCTAATGGGGGGGCATTTGTTTTAGCCAGCAATGATTTGGCTGTCATTGCAGAAGGTCCCCGGAGAAGCCCTCTTTCTTATTCCAGGAACTAAGAAAAGTGTTTTCTAGGTCTATATCACATCTCCACAAATACAGGTTCAATTAAAGTAGCTTTCCTTTTAATTTTTGCCATTCTTTTTTGTCATGCAGCCTTGGGTAGAGCCAGTGAGACTGGTAA
This sequence comes from Glis glis, assembly GCA_004027185.1. Lineage (NCBI taxonomy): Eukaryota > Metazoa > Chordata > Mammalia > Rodentia > Gliridae > Glis > Glis glis. The sequence goes on from PVJS01007853.1 coordinate 29,572, forward strand.
GAGGTGCCCCCTGGAGACCTCCCTCGAAAGCTATTCCAGGAAGTAGTGGTTTCCCAATGTGTGTTTCATACAAAACCAAACAATACAAATAATGCTTCTATTGTACCTTTCCTATGGCTGGTCTCAAGGGGATGAGGCGATCATCATAAAACACAACAAAGCTGCTATAGAAAGGGACAGACAGGGGAGAGAGTAGTCTGAGAACCTCAACGGGAACTTCCTCTGAACTGACAGCTGAAAGCTCCAGGGTTTTGTCTTGGTTATTCACTAACATGTGAAGATGACTCCTCTCAATAGGTAGCTGCAGAAAAATTCCACTATTATCCACATGTAAATTATCAAAGAGATCATCAAAGAGATTATACTTATAATCTTTAAAATATTAACTGAGAAGCTATAATAATTTCTTTAAAACTTCCATGTTGTTAGAGAGCTACTAGCAGGCAACCTTTGGTTATTTCTTCCACTGTCTTGATAGATTTTTTTCTAGGATCTAACACTGACAAACCATTCAAGTGAGGTGAATGAATGTGGAGATAGATTGTTGAAATCCAGCATGGTACAGGCTCCCAAATGGGTTATACTGTTTTAAACAAGTAGTAGTTTATTTGTATTTCTTAGGAATATTCCTTTGCTTAATCATATCACATACCTCTCCTTCTCCCAATGTCTGTTAAATTTAGTTTTTCACTATTTAGAGCAAAGATGTGTTTTTATAACTGATATGGTTCATAATATTACTATCTCTGGAATTTGGTAGACAGACTATCATATAGAGAGAAGACAGATTACAAGAATAAAAATTCTTTCTATAGGTCTTACTGCATAACTAGGCAAGAAAAAAAATCCTACTGATTCAGATTTCTGCTTTTAAGCCCCTTATCTTTTTGTATCTTTAGAACTTTTTTTTTCATGGACTGGAAAAAAGTAAGTACTAGCTAACCCAGTTTTTTGTAAGTTACAGTGACATTCATATTAGGCCTGAGGGGGAATAGCTAAGTATTGGTTGGTAGATTCAAACGATAAATATGGTAGTTCCAGGAGAGTCCTATAGCATTGTAGAGGTTTGTAATATTTCTTTGCTCTTGGTACAAAAGGTGAAGCAGGATGATTTTGTTTGGAAGAAAGATCTAGGCTTGACAAAGCTGTTCAGAAGCCATTATATTAATTATAATGTTAATTTAAGAATGTTCATCGGTACTTGGGAGGCTGAGATAGGAGGATCCCTGGTTCAAGGTCAGCCTCAGCAATTTAGCAAGGCCCTCAACAACTTAATAAGACCCTGTTTCAAATCTAAAAAATAAAATAGGGCTGAGGGGGTGGAGCTCAGAGGTAGAATGTCCCTGGGTTCAATCTCCAGTCCCCAGCCCCCCCAAAATAAGAATGTTCATGAGTAGGAACACAAAAAAAGCTCTTCCTGTATTTGGTTCCCATCGATGGACCAAGCAGAAGAAATTTCCTCCTCTATGAACACCAAGTTCTATTGCTGGATGTTTATACCACATCATATCTCCACCTTGGTGACCCCCCAGCTAATCCATCACATGGAAGTAAACCCGTCAGATAGCATCACCTTGGTTTTCTGCCCTCTCCAATGTATTTCCTTGTTGACTGACATCACACCAACTTGTGAAAATCTCACACTTGAATTGTGCTCTCTGTCAGGACTTTGGAAGAAGAAAACATGTTAGGCAGGCATCCTATACCCATCTCAGAGTCAGAGAATCTCAAAGAACAGTCAGATAAGCTTCTCATTTCACAATACTTTATTACATTTTATACCAATCCTAACACAGGAGTTCCTACCTCCATAACACAATTAGCTCCCATGTTGTGTAGTCCAAGACATCCATGTAACTCATGCAGGGGATCGAAACTGACAATAAGACCTATTAACATATTGAACTCTTCCAACATTAGAACAATAGTCTAAAATGGCCAGGATAATTTTCCATCAATCTAACACGAGTTCTTTATTTTTTTATTGAGAAGTAATATCAGAAATTAAACCTCGTATATATCCAAAAGCAAGTATGAAATGAGATTATGGTGTTCATATTGTAAATGGGAACTTAAATGTCAGAGCACTTGCTATAAAAACAGCAATGATGATGCTAAGCACAATACACAGTTTTCAAGTATTAATTCCTTCGCTTTTTCTCTCTATTAGACATGATGAGGTTCAAACAACCGTCGCCAAGCTGATTGTGGAAATAATATCGCCATGATGTGCTGGTGAGATACTAATGTCCCTGCCATTCTGGTCTACTAGCATTTACTTACATAACAAGAATCAGACATAAATCACAGAGGTAAAACTACAGGACATTAGAAAGCTCAGAGCTCAGAGCATAATTGTAAACCCACATGCTAATAAACCTGGTTTTTAAAGATACTAGTCATAGTAAAAAAGCAATAAATAGAGAATCGATTTTTCAGGCTGGCTGTTAATATTTGCCAGTTATAAAAGGTTTTTGCTTTCCAACATTTGTTGCTATTATTTGGTATTTATTACTTGCTGATCCAATTCAGTCTAGTTTCTCTAGCTCAGGCTACATCCCTGCCCCTTCTTTTCTTCATTCATGAGCACTAATCCAGTGCCTACTGTGTGCAAGCACTGTGCTAAGGGTAAGGCACATGTTACTAAGGAAGCATCTGGCATGGGCTTGGTCTTGTGGCACCTATTGGTCTGGTTGAGAAGAAAGAAAAGAGGTGTAAACACTCATTAGGAAAAACTAGAGCCAACAAAAACAAGAAAGCTTAGATTCTTCTACTGGATTTACCAAAGTCTATTTTACATGGGTAGAAAGCCATAGATAACAAAAACATGTGAGCTAAGCACAAAGACAGCTAAGCCAGCCTGGTTAGCTAAAGGAAAGCATTCCTGGAGCATGGACTCTGTGCCAGACCTTGTTCCAGGTGCCTTTACTCAAGTTCTTTGCAAAATAAACACTTTGTAACAGTTTTAAGAGAACCCATATTTCCTGGAAGAGGAAAGCAAAGATTTTAAGCCTCTACTCACTTTTCACAGCTCAGCCAAATGTTCTCTCTTCTTGAGGAGAGGTTTTTGGTGCTTGTTTGCATTCCTGTGGTGTCATGTATGTGTATCTCTACTGACAGTGACCAGCCCCGGAGTGTGTGTCCTGCTTTCCTAAAGGTAGGGCTTGCCTTCCAACTTTTCCATCTCTGGCACTTAGCCCAATGCTGTTAGTACAACAAGTGCTACAACATGTTTGCTGAATGAATGAACAATGGCAAACTTCTTACATGGCAGAACAAACATTAATGTTCAAGGTTTTCAAAAAATTCCATTATTAATGTGCTTTTCACTATCCTATGTTGCCTATACAAAGGAAAATCTTTTTTAAAGAAAGAAACAAGAATTTATATTTCATCCAGTTCTGTGTGTGTGTGTGTGTGTGTGTGTGTGTGTGTGTGTAGTTCATATTTTAGAAAAATGACTGGGTTCTTGAAGGAGCCCACTGGTGAGCTAGTCACTCAGATGGTATGCAGAAAAGGAAAGAGTATTCTTAGGAGCCTTGCATGAAAAGACATGGAACCTTCTTGAAGTAAAGGACTTTCCTCCCTTTGGGATTAAATCTTTCCGCATAATTAATCTGGCCTTTTCTTCATTTTGGTTTCATTTCAGTGTCTAAATAATCAACCTTAAGCTTATATCCAGACAGTTAAAGAATGCTGAAATTGGACAGAATGATCATGCTTAGGAGGGAGCAAAGGTGTCAATGACTGGTGAATATCGTGGTTGTTCACTGATCTCAAATTTGTAATGTTTGAGAGGGTGTTTCCAAATGGTTCCAGAAGCTGATAGTTTCACTCTAAGACATACATGCTACAAAAGAAATCGCAGCAGTAGAAATCTTTATTTTCAATGAGAAAGAACAACGTTATTCTGATAAAAATCTGATACCACAGGCATTACTAATGGTAAAAGAAGGAGGGAAACACACCAAGTTCTGTGTGCAAAAATGTCTGTATCACTTCAAACCTCACTATGACATAATTACAATGCATCAGTAAAAGTATATGTGAAAAAGAAGATCTTTGGAGTAGAAACCCAAGGTGAAGCTGGGGCTGCTGTTCTCTAAGTGGGTGCACATGTTCTGTGTGGGAAAGTTCTAGGCAGCAGTCAAGAGACTTTATCTTTCAGAGATCTTATAAGTGAATGGCTAAGAATAGGAGAAAAAAGAAAAAAACTATTTCAAAATTGACAAAAAAGATTTTGAATTATGATCAAGTAGCCCTTCCCACTTCAATATGATAATAAATATTATCAGAAAATATGTTTCATTGTATTAAAAAACTAAATATCAATACAAATAAGAAAGTATGCAAATGGTGTGCTTTCTTCTAAGCCCTACCATTACCTCCATAAGAGTTGACAAATCTAATTTGTCACCTATGTTCTTCCTTCCTTTTCTTTCTTCCCCCTTCCCTCCTTCTCCTCCTTCTCCTCCTCCCGTCCTCCCCTTACTTCCTCTCCCCTTTCCCTCCCTCCATTCCTCCCTTCCTCCCTTCCTTCTTTCTACTTTGGAAGTCATTAATATGAGTGATGGTGTATTAGTCAGCATTTTCATAGCTATAATCTAAAATACCTGACCACATAACTTAGAGAAAGGAAAATTTATTTGCTCATGGTTTTGGGTTCAGTCCATGTGAGGCCAGGGATCACAGATCTCAGGGCATGGTGACAGGAAACAGAGAGAGGGAGAGCACAGGGCTTCTCTCTCAGATCATGGAGGCCAGAAACAAGAGAACAAGCAAGGGGAGGAGGAACCATAATAATCCCCAAGGCTGCAGCCCCAGGGACTCACCCTCTCCAGCCACTCCCTACCCGCCCAGACCACGTCCAGCATTGCCACCCTGTTTCCAGGAGGACTAGAGGGGCGTTCTATTTTCAAACCATTACAGATTAGTAGTGGTCTATGCTCCTTTGACTGTGCTTGCCAGATAGATAGGATTACATTATTCATTTAATTTATTGGAAAGGCCACCCCGTTTGATGATTTGGTAAAATCATACCACTTTTTTTTAAAATGAAGGGTAGTTCCCCCATGGTAACAGGTGGAGAACTTTCCCTTCTGTACATTAAAGTAGGAGACACACACATCTCTCTCCTCCCTCCTTTTTTTAAATATTTCTCTTTGTTTCTTCCCTCATCAGTCACACAGTGCTTTTACTTCACTATGTTAGTCAAAAAGGAAAGTCAAGTATTTCTACTAGATCTTTAAACCAATATGTCTCAGTTAAGAGATTTACCTGTCAATCATCTTTAATCAACTTCTTACACTATTTCCATTAACACTCAACCATTCATAACGAAGTCCTTTTAACCAGTCTTCTGTCCTTCACAGGCACTAATTCCTCCATATTCTTTTGCTACTTTTCCCTTTTTTTTGCTTCTTTCTCCTAGATATCCAGCCTCATGATATTATTACTAAAATATTGCAAATAGGCTTTTATTGGGTATTCTGTCTAATATGTTCTTTCCTCTAAAATACAACAGATTATGGATTATCAACCAGATTTATATCCTTTAATGATAGCTCTGGTCATATCACTACAAACCCTGCAAATAATCACTATCAAACTGGTGTTCCCAGAAAGTAATTGAAACTCGATCTTAGCACTCAGTTTTTTTCCTAAGGCTTTAGATTATATGTAGTAGTGATGAGTAGGTGAGTATAAGCCAGTGAGAAGTACAAATAAAAATACCTTCACATCTGGGTTATTTGGAAGATTGAATAAGATATTTATGTCCCACAGCGTGGTGCCACTCATCTATACTGAACTAAAAATGTTATTAAAGCGTTACTCTATCTGGGGATTTTTGGAGTAAAGCAGCAAAGAATTTCGGTCTCCCTTTCTACTCTGGCTAGATTTCACAGAAAACTTTGATAGGCTCTGAAATATAATGCATTTTAAGACAATTTTTGCTTATTAATCATTTCCATGTGCAATTTATTTTGCAAGTATTATAAAAACAAAAATTAAATCCTCGCTGCAAAGAACCTACATTAGAGCCTCACGAGTAGAACTGTATTTTGTAATTTAAACTGGGCATTTTTAATGCAGTTTAAATATTACATGGCTGTATTATTCAAATGAGAAAAGTAGTTGATGTGCATTCAGATTAGTTCCTTTAATAATAATGCTTTTTAAAAACTAGATGGCTATTACTGACTCACTAGTACAATGATAATTTGCAATGCCCCATTGACTTCAATAAAAGGGCAAAGAAAATGGTTCAAGTTATCTTAGAGTGGCTAATATGAAGCAATATAAAAGAAAGGGATTTTTTTTAACTCAGAAAATAAAAGGCACAAAGTGGAATATATGCATGCTGCCCACTTCTGTTCCCAGAGGCTCCAGCTTCCAGAATACCAGTGTGAACTGAATTTGTAATGGAAGAATTGAAATACTTATTCATTCTTCAGCCATGAGGGGGCTAAGATTTGGGTGGGAAAGTTCTGCATCAAGAATGCTCAAGTTTCAAGAGGTGGTTCAAAAAATGAGAATCCCTACCTCAGAAGAGAATGTTAGTTTACCCAAAAATTCATTGACGCAGGAACAACAGGTCCTAGATGTTTCAATCTGGTTTCCTGTTCAAGGAAAACACTGACTAGAAATCAAAAATTTTAATTTAAACATGATTACAAATAGACTTAAAACAGTGTGACCTTATTCTAAGGTTTCCACTAAACTTGGGAAACATGGTGGGGCCCTTCATGATTGTATCAGAGGCTTTATGAGAGGAATAAGAGACACGCAAGTCAGTAAGCCTTCCCTGTCTCATTATGTCCTGCTCTGCCCATGCCATGACACAGCAGGATGGCCCTTTACCAGATGCCAAGCAGATGCTGACACTGTGCTCTTGGACTTCCAGACCTATGAGTTACAGAAACATCTTTTAGTTATAAATTGCCCAGTCTGTGTTATTCAGTTATGGCAACAGAAAATAGACTAAGACAAGAACGTACCTGCTGCTCTCAAAACCTCTATCTGAAGCTAATTGTTCGCACTTGCTGAGCTCCGTGACCTGTGAATACATATCTCGTTTCCTATTTTGTCTCTGGAGGGATGTCTGTCTTGAGGTGGTTTTCCTGATTTTCACTCTCTCTTGTTATTTTCCTTCTCAGAAAGAGAAATGACATCTACCTCAGTAATTACTCAAGGGCCAAGCCATTGAAGGACCAAAGCGACGCCATGACAGGCTTTAGTTAAGGCTTTAAGTAAAATAGGCCTAAGTATCTGTTTTTCTAGAAGTTAAGTTTCTATAGCCTGTTGCCCCATACCCTGTAGAAACCATTAAGTGTGCTAATCTGATCTTGTCCCTAGCAACTCCTAGAAACAGCCAATCGGTGTCAAGCACACCTGGGTCTGGAATTCCAGATAATTTGGGCTAGGCCACTCTGACCAGAGTCAGCAGGCCCCCCACCCATCCTGGACATTCCTGAGAAAGGTACTGCGGGCCCGACCAATCAGCTTAAATGTCACCATATAGGGTTAATGCTTCCCTAATGATGACCCCTACCTAAGGTGCGAAAATTAAACCAACCAGGGAACACCAACAAGCTTATGTTTTAAACTAACCTACCAATGTAAAGGTGGGGTGGGCTGCCTCCTTAAGGGATAAAAGCTTTGTTCTCGGAGAGCAAGGGGCTTCTCTCTGTGACCACTACATTGGTGCACGTTAGGAGCCCAAGCTCGAGCTTGAATAAAGGACCCTCGTGTGCTTTGCATTGGAATCAGCTCCTGGTGGTCTTTGGTGGGATCACGAACTTGGCACTTCACCATCGCTGATGGTTGAACTATCTAGCCCATACTCTGCCATCTAGAACTGCACTTGATTGATTTTTATTTGATTTTCTGTAAAAAATATTCATTTTTTAGTTGCCCATATATATATACTTTTTTTTTTATATGTGCATGGTCTACTAATAGTAACTGTTATTAGTATAGAGGTGATAAAAGTGAACTTGTACTTTTAGCCCCTTTCAGTGACCCAAACATTCTGTTGTCTGTGTATGTCAACAAAAGTGTTGGTTCTTATAATCCTTAGCATTTATTCATGGGCTTATTTTACTGAAAAGCCATCATTTGGAAAAATTAGATACAAGTAATATTATCTAGCCTGAGAGGGTCCCTGATGCTCAGCAGAATTTCAAGGCCAAGTCAATTGCCTGTAATTACAGATGACCAAAATATGGTCTAATATGTGTGTTTATACTTCCCTAATTAGAAAAATACAAATTATATTCCATATTTTATTTTTCCAGCTTATATTTTCTGTATTCAATTGGTTGGATTTTAGACAACAAGGGCAAAATAAAGGATTTGCTCCTCAGGGATACGAAAAAAGAATCACAGAGAGATAATTAAATACAAATTTGGCTCCAATTATTACTTTAGGGAATACCCAAACTGCTTACATGGTATACTTTGTTGGTTAAGACATGACAAAGTATAGGTATCTGCATAGGAATCCTGGCCTGTGAGCTTGGCAGGGTCTTTCCTTTAAATATTATGTTTGCTAAATGGGGATAACACTACTTTTCATCCCATTTTGCGATTTAAATGAGTTAATAGGTATTAAGTGCTTAAAATATTCCCTGGTATGGACTCAAAGCTCAACAAGTATAATTCTCATGTAAACTTTTACATGTTGTCAAGGTTCATAAGAGGCAAATTGTAAAATTCACAGATAGAGTTGAATTAGAACACATTTGAGCTACATCCCCTTTAATCACAGCACATTTAGCTATATTCCAATAGAAGCAATTTCAGATCCTTTTGCTTGTAAGCCCAAAGTGTTTTGAATGAGTGAAAAAAGAAGTTGGGAGTTCATAATTACTTGGGGAAAAATCTTTACATTTTACATGAATCAAAATATGCCAGATTTATACCCTGGATTTTGCATGGTATAGTGTTTATAATTATCATAAATATATTGTTTACAAGACAACCAAAATTACTCATAATTTCTTTTTTCATTTTATTAGGGACTACCAGGGTAAAATAGCCCCTAAATCTGGGTGTGATGGTGTACTTTTGTAATCCTAGTACATAGGAGGCTGAGATGGGGGATTATAGGTTTGAGCAATAGCCTGGGCAATTTAGCAAGGCCATCAGCAACTTACCCTGTTTCAAAATAAAAATGAATGGAGGTTTATCTTGGAGGTAGAATACCCTTGGGTTCAGCCCTCAGTATCAAACCAAACCAAACCAAATCAAACAAACAAACAAACAAAAAAAAAAACAATAGCCCTCAAAAAGGAAGATAAATTTTAAAATAAAATAATATTATAAAACTTTGGCCGGGCATGGTGGCGCACGCTTGTAATCCCAGTACTTTGGGAGGCGGAGACCAGAGGATCCGGGTTCGCGGCCAGCCTCAGCTCTCTCTCTGTCTCTCTCTCTCTCTCTCTACTTAGGCCCTCCGCAACTTCGTGAGACCCGGTTTCAAAATAAAGTATAAAAAATAGGGCCGGGTGTGTACCGTGGAGGTATAACGCCCCTGGGCTCAATCCCCGGTACCGCAAAAAAAAAAATATTATAAAACTTTGGAAAGTATATCAAATAATACTATGAGGGTAGGTTTGGTAGATTAAATGACTGCATAACTTACTCTTCCTTTTGAGATTTAGATCCTCTTAAATGGTGCCTTTTGTTAATGATTTGGTTGACCAATTGACTGTGACAGAAGTAATGTTTCAGAGTTTCAAGGCTAGGTCAGCCTGCCTTAGAAGGTTGGTACTTAGGGGAGGCCAACTTTATGTAAGATGTCCCATTACCTTGAGACTGTCATGCTATGAGGAAGATCAAAGTAATCATGTGGACAGACCACATGGAGGTAGGAAGGGGCGAAAGGGGAACTGGAAGGATGGGATACAAATAGCTGTAGATTTTCAGCAACATAGCTTAAGTGTCAGACAATTGAGTAAAGAAGCCATCTGTATCGGTCATGGTTCACTAGATCAACAGAATTCACAGAATGAAGAAAGGAAAAGGGGAAAAAAAGGATTTATTAGATTAGCTCACAATGTAGTCCTGAATTTCAACTGCACGTGAAGAGTCAGAGGAATCAGCAGCTGGTCAGGTGGTCTAAGAGCCGGAGCCCCAGGATTGAAGCAACCACCAATTCAGTCCAGTCCAATATGTGAAGATAAGGAAGCTCTTCAGAGAAACGATGGTGAGGTTTCAGTTCGAAGGCTGAAGGCCGGGAATCCCAAACGAGAGCAGAAGATCAAGAAGTTCTCCAGGGACATGGTGAAGTTGGAGACTGTCGATCTCAAACGAGGGCAGAAGCGTTCTCCTCAGGAAGAGTCGCAGCTCAGCTCTACGCGGCTTTCTCCTTCTTTTTATCTAAATCCTGCACCTATCAGAACTCTGCTACCCACATTTAGGGCAGGACTTCCGGTTCAATCCTCTGTTACACAACCAAAGTCACATGATCTGGGGTGAGTCAAGTTGACAAACCAGACCAACTATCACACCCTCTTAGCCATTCCAGTGTCAGTAGATACACAGTGGAGAGGGCTGAGCAACCTCTCAAACAGGCTGGACTGAGACCCCAAACATGTGACTTAGTTGTAATATCCCAGCCATCTTCACCTATTCAGAACTTCTTGTCTGAGACCCCAGGCATTGTGGCACAAAGATGAACCATTCCACTGTGCCTTGTTTAAATTCTTGGCCCACAAAATTGTGAGCTACTGGTTTGCTACCATCAAAATATCTTTGTCTCTATAATTTATCTTCTGACCACAGGTCACCAAAGTATGTGATATTTCCCCTTGAAACAAATGCAGATTTTCTTTGAAGTGACAAAATAGAATCTGTATATGAAGTAACCAATCTTACCCTTTGCTTTCACTGTTGAAATTCCTATTTTTCACTGGCCCCAAGTCTGGAAACCAAGAAGCTATTATTATGAGCATTTTACTCAGGGTTTTTACTTTCCAGTGATGAATTTATAGCTCAAGCACAGACCAAGGAAGGAAGAGAGACAGACACATGACCACCAAAAGTCTGCTGGGTCCGTGTGCAGAGCACTGGAGCACAGGTACCTGGAGGAGTGAGTTTGCTGAACTATAACAATGGCATTTTCTGTTTCCAATTCTATGGTGGTTCATTTAGGGGGTAACATTTCCAAAGGAACAATCGTTTTTGAAATTCTAAAGTCTCTCAATAGTATCCATCAACATTCATTGCTTTCTGTAAAATATCATGAAGTCTTGAGGTTAGAATTTATTTTATGCAGGAGTATCTTATTGTGTTGTGTTTTCCTATAAGGAGGGAAAAAGTAAGCACACATGTTTGTTTTTTTTTTTTTTTTGCGGTACCGGGGATTGAACCCAGGGGCGTTCTACCTCTGCGCTACACCCCCGGCCCTATTTTTTTATACTTTATTTTGAAACTGGGTCTCACGAAGTTGTGGAGGGCCTCACTAGGTAGAGAGAGAGAGAGAGAGAGAGAGAGAGAGAGATGAGGCTGGCCGTGAACCCGGATCCTCCAGTCTCCGCCTCCCAAAGTACTGGGATTACAAGCGTGCGCCACCACACCTGGCTACACACATGGTTTTAAATGGTGTTGGTCTGTTTAAAACTCTGGCTTACAGCTAGTGAGGAAATGTTGTTTCCTGTAACCACAAAGCTTTTACACCTCGGTAGTCCTGTTTTCAAGTATTTCCTTAGAGAACATGACTCTCCTTTCTTTTACCCCATCCTCCTCTCCATCTTTTGACTGATGGCAAAGAATGGTGTTTGATTTGGATTTCCTAACTAATTGCTTTAAAAAGAAACAGACACTTATTAATTCTTATTTTAGTTTCCTGGGCTTTGGGGGTCTTGTTGAGGAAATTTCTGCCTGTGCCTATGTGTTGGAGTGTTGAACCTACGTCCTCCTCTAGTAATTTCACAGTCTCTGGTCTAACTTCGAGGTCTTTGATCCATATCGAGTTGACTCTTGTGTGGGGTGAGAGGTAAGGATTTAGTTCCATTTTTCTACAGATAGATAACCAGTTTTTCCAACACCATTTGTTGAAAGGCTGTCTTATCTCCAATGTATGTGCCTGGCACCTTTGTTGAAAATCAATTGGCTATAAGTTTATGGATTTGTTTCTGAATTTTCTATTCTGTTCTCTTGGTCTATGTGTCTGTTTTTGTGCCAATACCATGCTGATTTTATTACTATAGCTCTGTAATATAACTTGAAGTCAGGGATTGTTATGCCTCCTGCATGGTTCTGATTGCTGAGAATTGCTTTGGCTATTCTGGGTCTTTTGTTTCTCTATATGAAATTAATAACTTATTTTTAATAAGTGGGATAGCATTAGACTAAAATGTTTCTACACATCAAAGGAAACTATCAAGAGTCTAAAGAGAAAGCCTATGGAATGAGAGAAGATCTTTGCAAGCTCTCCCTCTGACAGAGGACTAATATCTACAATATACAAAGAACTTAAAAGACTTTACACTAAAAAAAAATAACCCAATCAAGAAATGAGCATGGAATTGAAGAGACACTTCATGAAAGAAGAGATACAAATGGCCAATAGATACATGAAAAAATGTTCAACATCATTAGCAATCAGGGAGATGCAAATCAAAACTACTCTGAGATTCCATCTAACCCAATCAGAATGGCAATCATCAAGAAGTCAAACAACAATAAATGTTGGCGAGGATGTGGGGAAATAGGAACTCTTCTGCACTGTTGGTAGGAGTACAAACTAGTTCAACCACTATGGAGATCAGTGTGGAGATTCCGTAGAAAACTGGGAATGGATTCACCATATGATCTGGCTATACCATTACTGGGTATCATATCAAAGGGATTGAAACCACAGAACTACAGTAATATATGCACACCCATGTTCATAGCAGCACAATTCACAATAACCAAATTACGGAACCAACCTAGATCTCCATCAACAGACAAATGGATTACAAAACTATGGGAAATACACACAGTGGAATTCTACTCAGCAATAAAGAACAAAATTATATCATTTGCAAGAAAATGAAAGGACCTGGAGAACATTATGTTTAGTGAGATTAGCCAATCATAGAAAGAGAAGGGTCATATGTTTTCCCTAATATGTGCAAACGAGGGAGTAGTTGGGATAGAAGAGGGACTCTAGACAATGGTGGAAAAGCCTCAGTGGAGCCAGGGAAGTGGTCTAAGGGAAGGGAAAGGGGAAAAATGAAATTCATTAATGGAATTACTACCATCCATCATGAGTACATATGAGAATATACTGACATCAATCTCAATACTCTGTATTGGGGGGAATGGGGAGGTGGGGGCACCAAGTGCTGTGTGCATGTGTGTTACTGTCAACTTGATTTTCATTGTGATGTGAGACTAAATGCACCAATAAAGGCACATTAAAAAAGAAACAGATACTATCACTGTTTAGCATGCTACTCATTTAATAATTGAGACATAGTAAATATTTATTTTGACATTCACTTGAGATCCCTTGAGAACACTAAGGGACCTCACAATCAGGACTGATATGATTTTGTGTGTGTGTGTGTGTGTGTGTGTGTGTGTGTGTGAGTTTATCTTCTTCATAAATATGGGAGAGAAAAAAGGAGTAGGAATGATCTGTTGCTTTGAAAGTTGTATAATATATTGGGTTCATAAGTACTTGTCATTGCTCACCATCAGCCCATCTCTAAAACATTCCTTATTTCATTGTCTGCCCTCCTTTCATCCATCTCTTCCTCCCTTTCTTCTGTCTGTATAATTATCATTTAATGAGCAATTAGTAAACTAGATATTATGATAAGTGTTGAGGACACTAACATAGACTAAAAAATGGTCCTTTGTCTTTAAGGAGCACAAAAGAGAGTCATCTAGTAAGTTTAAAACAAATATTAAACATTTTAACTAATTTATTGGATTTGCATATGGGAATAATATTTTTCTTTTACCCACAGAATATTCAACATTTTAGCATGGTTATCTTTCTCAGAAACTGTTGAGTTTCCATAGTGAACTGAGTAAAATCTATATTACATCTGTATTTCCAGATCATTACTTTGGCAGAGAAGAATAAGACAAGTAGGAAAAAAAAAGACTATGGTAAAATATAACCCATTATCAAAACTATAAACTCAATGCAAAAAAATGTTCAAATTTCAACTAAATGTGACCAACTCTTAAGATTATGGGCTTGTTAAGATGAGTAAAATCTAAGACTCTACATACATTGGCATATGCTTTTAAAATGCATTTTCATGTTACATTAGGGAAAGATTTGCATGGCTTAATATAACCTAGATGAGGATATCAATTTAAGTATCAGGTGAACCCTTCAACCTGTGGAGATTGTCTTCTTACAGATGAAAAGCTAAAACTGTTACTCACTCTGCTTCCAGAATAGAACCAAGGGGGGACCCCAGATGGAACTGAAAAAGCCTACAAATGTAAAATGGATAAAAATAAATCCTTTCCATTTTTTACAGACATAGCTTACAATCAGCCTATGGATTTCATTGCTTGTGAAAGAAAAAAAATCACTGAAACAAATATACTTGTAGGGCTTCAAAAATACACATTCGTATGAATAAGAATATCATTTTCTAGCTCTTCTGGTGGGATCAGAAAGTACCATAGGGAAGACTTTACTCTTTGGCATGATGCTATTCTGCATGGGGACCAGGAAGCAATGCTTCCACATCCTGCCTATAGGACTCACAAGGATCCTTGGCTGCTATGTGTCACCCCATACAGGCATTCTTCTGTTTTTTGGGGTTGGGACATAACACAGATGATATACATGTTTCTTCTTGTTTTTGAAAGCTGGCCTGTCGTTTTACTGAAAGAAGATCCATTTTCCTTAACTCTCAGATCTCCTTACCCATTTGTTCAGTGCCAGAGTAAAAGGAACTTGGGCATAGCAGGAACTGTCATTGGGGCATACATATCTTTTTGTTTTTCTTCATCTGGAATTTGGCCAGTAAGACATTCCACAGCTCATCCTCCCCTGTCTGCTCATTTGTCCTCAGAGCTATAGTGTTCCTGCTTCCTTTGAGAGGGGCGTCTATCCTCTTATATAGGCCAGACTACCTGTGCACCTGGAGGAAGGGAACTTAGTCTAGTATGCAGTGGAGACAGTGTCACACTCATAGAATATTGAATGATCAAAATACGCTTTGTTATAGATAATGTTGGAATACTTATGCCCCTTGATTTCCTCACCCCTTCATTGAATGATGGTTGCGTTCAGTTCATTTTGATAGTAGAGCATCACTATCCACACAAGAGCAAGGGATTGTTAAATGGTTATTCAAAAGAGTGATTTAATTCTCTTAGGGAAGGTGGGATGTTAACAAAACCATGGTTTTCTCCACCCATACTTTTTAAAATGAACTTTAGCTGGGCATGGTGTTGCACAACTATAATCCCGGTACTTGGGAGGCTGAGACAGGAGGATCACAGGTTTGAGGACAGCCTCAACAAGTAATGAGACTTTCATCAACCTAGCAAGACTCTGTTTCAAAATAAAAATTAAAATAAATAGGACTGGGAGTATAGCTCAGAGGTAGAATTCCCCTGGGTTTGATCCCCAGTACCACACACACACACACACACACACACACACACACACACATACACAAAACAACAACAACAACAAAAACAAAAACAATAACAAATCATCTACCATTAACATTTTGGAATATATTGCTCCTATGTCTTTTGCTTTTTGTACACAAACACACAATTCCTTCCTCTTTTTCATCCACCCTTCGATTTATCAATTGACCTATGTACTAGACTGAAGGACTTTAGTGCCTTCCTCCCCAAACTCCATCTTTCAAAGCCCCAAGAGAGTTGCTAAGGACTGTGCACAAACTGGTCTGTCAGCAAAAATTCTCATAATGTATTTGCCAGTTTTCTTCTCTTCCTTAGGTTCTGATTGGATGTCTGGGCTCAGAACCCACATCAGAGAGTTTTAGAGACACTACTGAGGATGGTGTTCCTTATGGGGTCGTCTGTGGCTAGGCCATGGGTGTTTTCTGTGTTTCACTCTTCTGGTATCCTAGACCAAAACCTGGGTTTAATTATTGACGTTTTTCTTTCAAACAAAAAGTAAATCCTGAGCATGCTAGTACACTATACCACCACCTCTGGAGTGTGACGGTAGTGGTTTAGCCAGTTTCTCTCTTTCCTGCTTACTACAGAGCAGGAAAAAAAATTTGACCTAAGTGAAATGCTGTGGCTTGCTTTCTCTAGGACTAGAATGGGCTCTAAGCCACGCTAACCCTCTGACCTTACCCATTTCCACTCTCCTCTAGTCGCACTGCATTCCATAGTTCCTTCAACTGCCAAATGCTCTGCCACCTGGTGGCCCTCATTTGGGATCTCCCCTCTTTCTGTTGTGCTCACCTACAGTTTTCTGCAGGCCCTTTTAGGTCTTCATTTAGATATCTGTTGAAATTTCTCCATATTAGACCACCCAACTAAATTCACCTCTTCACTACCCTACCATTCCTTCTCTGATTTATTTTTCTTCGCATTTATAACTATTTCATGTGTTATAATATAATATATAACATTACATGGTATCTACTATAGTATAATATGTTATATAATCTACGGCTATTTAACATATACTTTAGTTTTTTAACTTGGTAATTGTCTTTCTTACACAAGAGCAGCAAATGTGTCTGTCTTGTTCACTTTTAGAGTTCTAGCAGTAAAAACAGGGACTCTCATGAAGTAGTTGTTCAATAGATGCTGAGTTTGTAAAAAAAATAAATGGAAGTCACCAATTCTCAGGGTGCCAAAGCTGGGCTTTGTGTGTATTTAGATGAGAAGAATGGCCTTCCCCACATGGTGTCATCTGCTAAGTGTTAACTAACTTACCCCAAGAATATCACAGAATCTGTGATCTTTGAATCCTCCAAATCCAAAAGTAAATCTTTACAAACAAAACCCAGCTTCTTCATGTCTCATACCTGTGATAGTTGGTCTGATTTGTCAACTTGACTCACCCCAGATCATGTGACTTTGGTTGTGTAACAGCGGATTGAACCGGAAGTCCTGCCCTAAATGTGGGTAGCAGGGTTCTGATAGGTGCAGGACTTGGATAAAAGAAAGAGAAAGCCGCGTAGAGGGAGCCGCGACTCTTCCTGAAGAGAACGCATCTGCTTTCATTTGAGATCGTCAGTCTGAAGTTTTGTCGTTTCCTTGAGGAGCTTCTTGATCTTCTGCTCTCGTCTGGGATCGTCGGCTTCCAGCCTTCGAACTGAAGCTTCACCGTCATTTCTCCGAGGAGTTTCTTTGTCTTTACATCTTGGACTAGACTGAATTGGTAGTTGCTGCGATCCTAGGGCTCCAGTTCCAAGGAGTTTCCTTGTCTCCCCATCTTGGACTGGACTGAATTGGTGGTTGCTTCAATCCTGGGGCTCCAGCTCTTGGACCGCCTGACCAGCTGCTGATTCCTCTGATTCTTCACGTGCAGTTGAAATTCAGGACTGTATTGTGAGCTAATCTAATAAATCCCTTTTTTATATACTCATTCTTTGAATTCTGTTGATCTGACCAATACAATACCCTCTTATCACAAGAAATATATCAGTTAAATCAGTTCATGCCTGACTTCCCCACTTTTTGCTCTCCTACGTACTAACTTCTTTGCCAGTCATTTCTCCCTACATACCCACATGCATGTCCAAAATTCTTAGTCCTTCATAGAGAGTAAAAGCCTTATAGTGCATGTGTGTGTATAGTATTCTTATAGTATGTATATATATATTCTTATAGTATGTGTACATACATACTATATATGTGTGTCTATATATATTCTTTTGCACAGAAGCAGCAGCAGGGGAGAGAAAGAAAGAGGTTTCATTTCAGGATAAACCTCTGAATCTAAGCAATTTCCTCCAAAGGAAGTAAAAGCTAAGTTAGAGTGTGGGGGATGTGTCGGAATCTTAATTTTACAAAATTTGGCCCACACACTACTTGTTAATTAGTAATCTGCTTTTTCTCTCTTTAAAATATAGTACTAAAATATTGCCATGGTATTATTTTTCCATAGTAATTTTGTTATTGGCAACATAGTATTTCATTTTGTAATTCTATAGTAAAATATATCATATATGTTAGAATATATCCTATATTTTATATCCTATTCTTGGTTATTGGGCTTTTTTGAATTTCTTGCAATTGTAAAAAAATTACCATGAATGTCTCCAAGGCTACTTGCCAGCTCAGGTGTTTTGCACTTTGTTAAAGTTGATAATTATTAAAATAATGTGCACACTTAGCAACAATGCCTGAGAAGAACCATATCTTGCCACCTGCATGACACTAAGTTTTTCAATCTTTTTAATCTTTGAGAAAGATAGGTCCCAGAGGGCACCTCATCATTTTTAAAAAATTTGTTTCTTTAATAATTGTTAAACTTTAACACTTCATATTTAGTAAACATTTGGATATCCTTTTTTGTGAACCTAATTTATATACTTTGAATATTTTTATTGTATAGTATTTGCTTTTACTTTTACATTAAAATAAACACATATAGTCTTTATTATGCATACTTAGCATTTAAGGTCATGAACATTTTATTCAAATTTTACATTGGTCCTTCTGATGGCCAACAGCAAGATGATTTTGTTACCTGAGGCTTTGGAGGAACCATGGTATATTCTGCAGGATGACACCTACGGGGGCTCATCTATCATCTATGAATTTTCTTTGATGCTTTCCAGTGTTGGAAACTCATATTTCCCTTCATTTACTTAATTGGACACTTTCTTAATAAACTTTTGTTAAAGGGTACATGGAACTAATTTTCTTAGCCTTTAATATCTTCAAAATATTCCATTTTCTCCTTCAAATCTGGCTGACAATTTTCAACTATGGCTTCATTGTCATCTGACATCCAGTGTTGGTATTCAAAAGATGAAGTACATTCTGAAAAGAACACATGAAATGACCAGCCAATATGGCATGACATAGTCTGGCATGGTGGCACATGCCTGTAATCCTAGTACTTGGGAGGCTGAGACAGGAGGATCACAGGTTGGAGACCAGCCTCAGTAACTTAGCGAGATACTTTTTCAAAATAAAAAATAAAATAGGGCTGGAGGAGTAGCTCAGAGGTAGAATCCCCCTGGGTTCAATCACCAGTACCACACACACACAAATGGCACGGCACAGGCTTATCCCCTTACCTCAATTTGGTATGGCTTTGAAAAGTATCTCAGCTTCTGAGCTCCTGGTGGAATCAGCTAGGGCTCTGCATCTCAGTTAAATTTCTTTGTCTGCCCAGGCCTGTAGCTCTCATTCTCTCACAGGTGCTTGTGACAGTACTCTCCAATAAATTTGCATGAAAATCTACATATGAGCCTCTGTCTCTCAGGGCACTTGACCTGAGAAATTTGCTCCCAAGAGGAGCAATCACCAAGGGAGTATCACCAAGAGGGGAATGAGAAATCAACCCCTACATTGGGATGCTAGAACTGGGTTATCCATGAATGATGAGGACACCATCACTGGTGGTGGGTGGAGTACAGATAAGCTCTGGCATACCGTTGGGATGCAGATGCTAAAATTTCTACCAGTGGTTAACTGCTATGGGTAATCTGGAAAGGAATTGGCAGATGAACTATCTTCAGGGTTTGGGAAGTTCAGATGAAATAATAATTACAAGTACTATGGAATCTATGATGAATACAAGTTATGTTTTTGAAAAGATACTGTAATACGAAGAGTGGTTAATTACCAACCTAATGTAAAATGTAAAAGCCAGAAGAGCTTCTTTATTGCATACAAAAGGGGACTTATTTCTTACAGCCTAAGGAGAGAAAAGCTGAAGATGATGCCTAGGACTTAAAAGATAGTAAAATTCCAGAGAAGGTTGAGTTCCCAATATGGCAAGTTTGCTGTGCTCTGACCCTGTTTGGGAAGGAGAAGGATCCTGATCCTTGGAATGGGATATCTGAGTTGATGTCTTCAACAGTATTGGAGCCCCTATCTACTTAATCCTCTGGGTCTGCAGAAGTGTCTCACTCCTTGCTATAAATGCCAGAATTCTAGTCTTGCTTAAATAAAATGCAGAGACTCTGTCTTGCATGACCCAATGCATCCTGTATCCCCAAGGGCCTTTCCTGGACACTTACTAATATCTAGGGTGAAAATATATCATTCATCTTGGAAAATTATGAGTTTTCTAGGGGATAGAATAAACTATACATTGAAAGATCTGAAGGACCTAGCCAAGATATGCTGGCAAGTTCCAGGAAGGTAGGTTTTGACTGGATCTTGAGAGTGCTGGCCAAAAAATAAAGTTGGACAAGGGAGAGTTTATTGACTTGAGAATGCTTTCCTTTGATAAAGAATTTCATACCTTGGCAAGAACTCTGTGAAATGGAGCCTCTGTGAAGAGAGGCACTTCAAAACTTGGAAAAAGCAGTAAAGCACATTGAGTAAACTAAAAATGATAGACCCGCCATGGTAGATGATGGAAGATGGGATCAGATAGCTTAGATGAATGGATATGCTAAAGTGGATAGGGCACATAGATCCAAAGTAACCCTGCTGACTATGCTCTTTTCTGGGGCCCCCAAATAGGATAGAAAGTGTTGAGAAACTTGCCCTAGGATTATATTAGCTCTTCTGTCCTCTGATATAGTACGGTAATCTCATGGTAATCCAGATGAGCAAGAAGTGGCAAATATGTTCAAATCATTGGTAAGGTATGCATGTCCGAGAGAGAGAGAGAAACACTATTAAGGTTCAGGGACATATCACATTAGTGAAGTTTACAGGTGGTTGAGGAATCTTGGGAATGCTAAGACATCCCCTCTAAAGCAAAATTCAAATTATTATGCATTTCAGATCCTATTGCTGGGAAGGAAGAAAAACTCCTGGTAAACTTCTTTGGGGTATGGAGGCAGCTCACTCCATGCTTTGGTAGAATATTTATCTACCAAGTGATATCAAAGACATGGAAGGACCTGGAGAACATTATGTTAAGTGAGATTAGCTAATCACAAAAAGAGAAGGGTCATATGTTTTCATTAGTATGCGCAACCTAGGGAGTAGTGGGGACACAAAAGGGACTCCAGACGATAGTGGAGAACCCTCAGTGGAGCAAGGAAAGTGGTCTAAGGGAAGGGGAAGGGCAAGAAAGAAGTGTATCAATGGAATTACTATCATAAATAATGTGTTCATATGAGAATATACCAACGTCATTCTCAGTACTCCATATGGTGGGGGAGGCGGGGGGGACACTAAGAGCTATGTGCATGTATGTTAATATCAAATTGATATTCATTGTGATGTGAGACTACAATGCACAAATAAAAGCACATTTAAAAAAATACAAAGACTTCCAGCTTTGAGGTAGCTCACAGTAGGGAAGGACTATACAGTAGGTTAAGACTCTAGTGTCTTGCTATCTAGGCTATATGACCCAGCAGACCCTGTGATGTTAGATATATCTGTGGTGATAAAAGTTGTCATGTGGACTTTATGGCAAACCCTCATAGGAGGGAGTATCACCACATAGACCCCTCTGCTTGTAGAGTACAGTCATAATAATCCTTATGTACTCTTCTTATGCATTGTACTCATGGTCCCTCATCAAGAAGGAGTGCTTGTCTGTGGGAGATTAGAATATTATGCAGCCAGAACTACCCATTATGAACTTTGTTCCTTCAGATCTACTGATACATAAGATTAGATAGACTCAGTAGAAATCCACTTAAAAATGGAAATGTCACACTCATGATCCAGTGCAAGTAAGTCCAGAGGGCACATATTAGCAGAAGGGGGTCCAAGAATGGAAATTGGTTCCACAATAGGCCACCTAGGAGTTACCAGCTTGAGTGAGCTGTGGAATGGCTCAGCTATGACACCAGTTACACCACCTTGGGGATAATACCCAACAAGGATGGAATACCATATACCAAGATGTTGTACACAAAGCAACAACTTCTATATAGTGATTTTTCTCTAATAGGCAGGAGACACCTGGATCATGGAAGCAGAAGTAACCCTGTTATCATCCCCAAGAATTCTCTTGATAAATTTTTGCTTCCCTTCCCCCACAACTCTAGGCTTTGCATGATGTCTGTGGTCTTCACTCCCAGAGGGGTAATATTTCCACCAGAGATCACTGCAATTGTCCTATCAAACCTTAGTATATGGTTGGCCACTCTAGACTACACCAAGAGACCAACAGGCAAGGAAATGTGTCTTGATCAATAGGAGGTAGGGCATCTATTACACAATAGGGACAGTGAAGAATGTCACCTACATGGTTCACTGGGTGTCTCTTGACACTCCTTTGTTCAGTATTTATGCTAAATGGGAAAGTGCCGTAGTCACAGGCTAAGAAGATCATGAAGATAGAGCTTCATACCTGTTAGGGCTTGGATTTGGAAGGCCCCCCAAAAGCTCATTTATGGAAAGCCTGGTCCCCAACACAGCAAGTTGCAGAGGTGGGGCATGGGGGAGGAGGTAGGCCACTGGGGGTATAGTCTTGGACTATATCTACCTCTGGGCTTTTCTTCTTTTTCTCTCTACTTTCCAGCTTCCATGAACCGAGCAGCTTTCCTCCACCATTCCCTGCTGCCATGATGTTTTTGCCTTGGAACCAGCCAACAATGGACTGGACCTCCAAAACCCTGAGGACAAATAAACCTTTCCTCCTCTAAGTTGTTCTTCTCAGTGACAAAAAGCTAACTAACAATATACTCAGGGATGATTAAATGGATCTTTCATTGCATAGAATAGGAAAGGTGCTAGCTGAGGTTGGGGGAATTAAGAATCTTAGTAAAGGACCGGGATCATGAGTATCAGGTATAACCCCAAGAGTAATTGTAACACT
Organism: Glis glis; assembly: GCA_004027185.1. NCBI lineage: Eukaryota > Metazoa > Chordata > Mammalia > Rodentia > Gliridae > Glis > Glis glis. The sequence goes on from PVJS01007853.1 coordinate 52,451, forward strand.
AAAGTCTGTAGTTAGTACTGTTACCCTTCCTTTTGTAAGGTTTCCCAAGCAACAAAACGAAACAGAATTGTGGAGAAGATGCTCCTAGAAGGGATAAACTTATTATATGAAACAAACAAATTTTAGTCATGTGAGTGTGATCAGTAGTGAATAATACGGTGCACATGCCAGACCCCTCCGGTGTGAATAAGGCACTCATTCTCTCAGTTGATAAGAGTATTGGCTACTGATCAATGAGAATTCTCTTCAGCCTAAGGGAATTTATCTACCCAATTATATTCTTCCCTAGGGGAAGCTTGTATCCCATGACTGGGCAATGCAGTACAGAGGGCTTGTTTTAATTTGAGGGATCTCTGAAGTACTCCTCATTGGCGTGGCCAAAGCTTCTGCTATAACTACCATGGTAGTTTAGCTTTTCCCACAGTTCGATACTGCTTTCCTCAGTCCATCACAGATGTTCTGGAGATGATACATTCCCCAGTAAACTTTCTGTATGCAAACTATCATGCATGTCTTTTTTCTGGGGAATCCAGCCTATGACAGAATATTACACAAATGGAAAAGTATGCTATGTATATTTGGGTGAAAAGATTTAACATCATTAACATATCAATCATCGTTGAGTATTTTTTAAGTTTAATGTAGGCCAGATAAAAATCTGGACAGTTTTTTTTAATTAGGCAAGGTGATTCAAGAATTCATACAAAAAAAAAAAAGAAAGAAGAATAGCCAGGACAATGCAAAGAGGAGATTATTTGATCCAGAACATTCTATATGTCAGCAAATCTACTTTTCCAATGCCACAAGTATTAGAGAAACAAACATTTGTAGAACAGTAATTTTTTCTTCATAATTTGTTTATTTAATCATGTTTTTCCCATACTGAGGCAAAGTAGCCGGATGTAACCAGACTGTGAACTTTTAGTAGTAAAGTAAAACTCTGAAAAACTGTTTCAATCACCAAGGTGTTTTATATCCAACTTGGGCCCTTATTATCATCCAGTTCATTCTGGTCCAATAACACATTATATTCTTATAAACATACTCATAGCATAACATTGCTTTATTAGTACTAATTTTTTGCTCATAGTACTATGTTCTATAATTTTAAAGTAGTTATTTGAAATAAACCTAACTGGGCAACTATCATCAGTTTTCAGAAAAAGATCAGGATGACAAACATCATCAAAGGCAAAGGATTATGCAGTTTGGTGACAGAAATTAATCACTTTTCTTATGGTATATCTTTTCTTGTTTTATAATAATACCTCTAAGAATTCGGTAACCAGCTAAAAATATCTGAACTGTAAACCCAGCTAAGAATATATAGATTCTCATCTAATTTTGCTGTTTGATTAAATCAGTGATTATTTTCTGTGATTTTTTTTTTGTTTAAACAATGAAAATGAATACTGCTACATAGACAGTGATCTACAAGTTATTTGGTGTTTCATACTGTGGCTGGGACTTAAAGACAAGAAAATTTTGGCTCATTGCTGAATGGTGCTGGGGGTAAGACAATGGGTATTTCTGATTGTTGTACCAGTTCTTTATAGTATTTTTATGCAGATGTGGCTATTTCAAGTAAATGAATTGAGAATATGGGGTGAGATAAAAATTACTTCCAATTTATATGGAAACTAGCACTCACTACTTTTACTTTACATTCTCGAATGGGACATTTTGGAAAAAGATTACAATGTACTTGCAAATCAGTAACTTCCCCAACTGAAAAATAGGCACCTACATAAACATTCTTGTGGGTACAACTTTATTTAAGGATAAACTTAATTAGCTCTAGTAGACTTTTGGTTGAGTTCTTTGGGTCTTCTAGATATAGGATCATATCATCTGCAAAAAAAGATAATTTTAGTTCTTCTTTTCCTATTTGAATTCCTTTGATATCTTTCTCTTGTCTTATTGTTGTCTTATTGCTCTGGAAAGAGTTTCAAGGACTATGTTGAAAAGGAGTGGTGATAGTGGGCATCCTTGTCTTGTTCCTGATTTTAAGGGGAATTCTTGCAATTTTTCCCTGTTTAATATGATGTTGACTTTGGGTTTCTTATATATTGACTTAATGATGTTGAGGTATGTTCCTTCTATTCCGATTTTCTGTAGAGTTCTTAAAATGAATGGGTGTTGAATTTTGTCAAATGCTTTTTCCGCATCTATTGAAATGATCATGTGATTTTTGTTTTTAGTTCGGTTTATGTGGTGGATAACATGTATTGTTTTGTGTATGTTGAACCAGCCTTGCTTTCCTGGGATGAAACCAACTTGGTCATGGTGTACGATTTTCTCAATATGGTTTTGAATGCACGTGGCTAGTATTTTATTTAGAATTTTTGCGTCTATGTTCATTA
>PVJS01007854.1:0-28416 GCA_004027185.1 Glis glis
TAGTTTCACATCACAATGAGTATCAGTTTGGTGTTAACATACATGCACACAGCTCTTGGTGTCCCTCCCCCCGCCTCCCCCCCACACATGTAGCACTGAGAATGATGTTGGTATAATCTCATATGTACACATTGTTTATGACAGTAATTCCATAGATTCACTTCTTTCTTACCCTTCCCCTTCCCTTGCACCACTGAGGGTTCTCCCTTGTCATTGGAGTCCCTTTTGTGTCCCCACTACTCCCTAAGTTTCGCATATTAATGAAAACATATATCCCTTCTTTTTTTGTGATTGGCTAATCTCACTTAACATAATGTTCTCCAAATCTTTCCATTTTCTTGCGAATGCTGTTATTTTGTTCTTCTTTATTGCTGAGTAGAATTCCATTATGTGTATTTCCCATAAATTATGGGAAATGCCAAGTTATTTATATGTATGATCCCCACTAATTTGAATCCATTATATAAAATTTATATCTTCCTATATTTTAGAAGTTTTTATACTTAGAAATGAAAATTATATAAATATTATTGTAAAGCATGACATGACTATATATATTAAACAGATAATTTGAAATATTACATATTTTAACAACTTTAAAAAAATCACCATCTTTTCAACAAAGCTATCAAGAATTAACTCGATTTTCCTTCATTATCAAAATTAATTGAAAAGCATTTTTGCATAGTAATTTATGCTGTCAAATAGATGTTACAATGTACTACATCTATCAGTGTGGTTGAAAGTTTGCATGGACCTCAGAGGGATGAGCTAGCTTTGGCACTTGGCCTGGAATAACTGGGCTTCTGGAGGGAAGGTGGAGGTTTATTTATAGCCCTAAACCTGCGTGCTATTTGAGTCTAATTCAGTCTGGAGCCTGATCTACCTACCCAATGTAGGCCCAACAGCCACTGGAATGATACTAAGCTAACTAAAATCTCACACAGTGAGAAGACATATTCATCCTGACCATGTGGTCAGACCTGGATGTGAATTCTAGCTATACCATATACAGCTGTGTGAATTCAGGGACATTTCTTAACCTCTCTAAACCTTAGCTTCCTACTCCATAAATAGCAATAATAAGGGTTTTGCATTTGGTTGTTGTAAGGATTAACTGAGGATGTAACAAGTTTAATACAGTGCTTGCTATCTGATGTCTTCAGAATAGATGCGGGTTACTATTATCATTGCCATTATAATTATCTTCATTAATTTATCATGGCCATAAACAAAGGTGTTATTTCCCTAATATCCTTTGAGATCCAACTTTGGCCTCATTCTAGTGTATCTACTGCTCAATACTTGAAATGCAATTCTGTATTAGTGTTACTTCCTTTCTTCCATCCAATGAAGTAAGTAATCCATCTTGGAAGATGCAGTGGATACCTGTGTGAAGGCCTTAAGAAGGTTTATAGACATAGCACGCACTATAGTTTAATAAGCACTGGGATGGGTCACAGGAGACATGAATTTTATCCTCAGGCTTCCCCTAATTATCAAAGACCATGGGAGAATCATTGAGTTTGTGGGAACTGAGGCTTTCCATAAATGAAGGTGAGGACAATAGAATTAGCTCTTGAAGGTACTGCTCTAGCTTTTACTTCCTTTAGTGTTTAGCCTTTTTTTTGTAATAAATGAATGGGAGAGGTAATTGGTAGATGATGTAGGGCTATTAGTATAGTGCTTACATCTCAGTAATGTGTCCCAAAGTGGTTGCAATTGAAATACAGCAGATGAGAGAGAAGACTATTCCAGGTTGAGGGCATAGCCTGTATGAAGGCTCTGTACAAAAGTATATCTTTTTCTGGAAAAGGGCTATTATAGTTAGGGCACAAAGCATGGTAATCACAAAGACAAAATGAAAAGTGTGTAGTGGAGCAGCACGTAAAAAAGCTTTTGGCTAACCACAGAGAAGTCACTGTGGTACTAACCTTGAAAGTTAAGTTCATTGAGTGGGCAATCTGATTTTTATTTCAGAAATGCAAATAATAAATCATTCCATAAAAGGAATAAATGCATCATTGATATTCAGATAACATAGATGCTATGAACTATGAAAACCAAAGAGTGGGAAATGGCCATCATCCAGAAATCAGATGGTGTGTTGACTTTTTAAATTTATTACTAATTCAATTATTTTTATGAGTCACTCCAAAAGTGTTTCAGCACTCCCTTAAACTCCCCACAGGGATAAGACAGAAACAAAAGACAATTTCATATGTAAGGATTCTCCCATAAAAAAGTTTTAAGAATCAAGTTAAAAGGACTACTGAGCATAATTCATAGGCAAGCCAAAAATGGTGTGGCCAGCTGACCTCCTGAATTAGCTAGCAGTCCACACCCTGAACAGAGGTAGGGACACATACTCATAGGTATCTTAATAACTTGTGCAGGGCTAAGCAAGAAGTTTTTATAGACAGTTCTCTTTAAGACAAACTAAAGGCCACATGACACAGAATATCTCAGGAATAGGAAAAATACTATTTATATTTAGTTAGCAACTTCTGAACTAAAATTGGTTAACACTAAACCTGATATCCTCCTACAGAAAAGAAAAAAACACAAACTAGCTAGCTTTAAGAGAGCTGACTTCAAATCTGGGTTATGCTGTGGTCTTGAGCTACAGTTTCTTTTACTGCAAAAAATGGAGATAATAATGCTACTTAATTGAATTATGTGAGCGTTAAATAAATAAACAGACATAAAGTTCTGAACAAAACACCAAATACACAGAAATCTCTTGTCATTGTTGTTACTGTTGTTATTCATTTAGAATGCCAGACTAATTTACCCGTGGAAAGAAAAGGTAAGACAATTTTTCTTATAAATATTGACAGAAAATCTCCAACAGAAATTACTGTGTATCCACATTAATTTCCACCCCAAAAGACACAAACCACATATTCAAGTTTTCAGTTGTCTGATTGAAAACAAACCAGCACAGTATTCAACTGGGAAGTTGTCAAAAGCACCACCTGTCTTGTTTTCTTACAGCTGTCAGAAGCAGATTTTAGATCCACCTCCCAAATTTTTACCCCAACTAGAACTAAACTATATGTATTCAAAATGCTTTGTTTTAAAGGGCTCCTTTACTATAAGACAAATAAGTGTGTGCGTGCGTGTGTGTGTGTGTGTGTGTGTGTGTAGAACTTGCTATCATAGTCAAAAAATAAAAATTATGTTTTAGGTATATATACCCTGTAGCTTCTTAAGATAAGCATTGAAATGAAAAATCTTCATTTTAATATAAAGATAGAATTCACCATTTGGAGAGAAAAGGGAAAGATTTTATGAAAATCAGAAATTTAATGCTTAATTATTTTATTTTTAAAGTTGGACTGATCTATAATGTGCTTGTAAAATTTTCAGCTTTATCTATGGGTACCCATCAGTAGTAAAATAGACACAAATTTTTTCAGAACACTTTTATCTTAAGTTGCATATAAATCTCATCTATGTGTGTGTATTTATGTACCCTGGTTAGAAAAGGAAAACAATTTTAAGGTCTTCATTTCTAAACAGCATAAAGAAAAAAAATGCTCAAAATCATCATTCTACATTTAAACACTAAATGCAACATTTTAATTTTATCGTGGTCTCCATCCTTGCAAGACTTGTAATTTTTGCTAGATGAGAGATCAGCCATCATGTTACATGACCGTAGCTATTTATAGAGGTGTGGGTGACAACTGTTAACTAGTGGAGCTTTTGGTATAGCAGACAACAGTTTCTATGTGCAAAATTTCAGAGAAATCTTTTGTCATTTCCCCCAACATACAGATCTGGCAGCCTCTCACTCCCAGATCCACTTCCCAGATCCTGCATAGAATCGCTGAATAAGACAATTACCTAAAAGCAACATTTTGGATGGAAGTATTGGCAGGCCATGGGGCTCGGCTCACACAACTGCCCTCTGTGAAGAGATTCTACTGGGAAAATGCAACCATACCTTCAGCGGTAATCTCAGTCATGGTGGTCCTGGAGAGTAGGTCAGGTGAAAAGTCCCGTCAAGGGGCAATTTGCAGAATACTTGAGGATTCGAGAACTCTGGTAGAGGGTTCTATGTTAAACCGTGAGGGCTCTTCGTTTTCCTGGCTGTTTCAGCTGCTTTTTTGTTGTCCTGTTGAACTTTGCCTCTTCTCTGCAGAGTTCTCCCCCTGGAAACAACCTAAGCCCTTTCCAAGCAGCACTTGTGGCTCAGCTAGAAGTATCAGCTTTGAACAAAAATAGCCTCATCTCCCCAGGACTCTTCAGCACTTTTTTTTTTTTTGGCACTCCAGAGGAACACACACAGACAGACGCACACACACACACACACACACACAAACACACACACACACAAACACCAGTCCTCCAGCTCCAAGGAGAGATAGGCCAAAATAAAAAAACAAACAAACAAAAGATCTAAAAAGTACTGTCTAAGCCCCCGCAGTTTCTCTGGGATAATTACAGATCTTGGGGTCTGTGTCAGAAAACATGAAATGAAGAGTTGAAAGTAATCTTATCCATGATAGCTCAGATTTATTCTTAGCGCCCTTACTGCTCAGAACATTCCTCACTCCCTTATTTGGCTTGGGAGGGTTCTGTAATGTCTACGGGAGGCAAAGGGGAAGGCAGTCCTAAGTAATTTAGTTGATTTCCTATTGGTTCAAATCCACTTAGCAAATGCAGTTATTTATAAAGGGCTACACTTAAAATTGCAACTATTAAATCTTGAAACTTTCTTCTAATGTAGTCATGTTGCATGAGATTAATATTTTCTGAACATTAGTCAATATCTAAAGCTAAAAGTGTGATACTTGAGAAGCAATGTATCATTAGCTATTTAATTCTCTTTCATGCCTTACTGAAACAAAATATTTGAATTTATCTATGCAGGAAAAAAAAGGGGGAGGTGACATGAAGTTTAGAAATCCACAGTTAACACAGTAAAAGATTTCAACTTTTCCCTATCTCCACTTAAAAAAAAAGAAAAGAAAAGAAAAAAAAACAGGGATCATAGCAGCCGCTAACAATTAGCCAAATTGGCTGATTAGCATTTCACCTTCCCACTCTTAGACAGGTGTAAATGAGCAGAGAAATATTCAATAATTGGTGGTTGGAAGGAGAAGGAGAATCAAGGGCATTGATAATCATAAACTCTAACCAGCCCGTGAATAATCAAAGGTTGACTATACTTGTCTTTTATTTTTGTTCTCATTTTCAACCTAATAAATGCTTGTAGTTTCATCTTTTAGCCTTAACTTGCTGCCTTTGATTGTCAGAACCTCTTGAATTTGTATGGTACTTCATAGATCATAGAGCAAAACTGTGTTTGTTACTTTTAAATGTGAGGCTTAGAAGAGTGCTGCGACAATTATTTGCATGGACAACAGCATCCTCCATGTCAACAGCTCTGCCTTCGTTTGCTGCCCCAATTCCTGGCACAATAGAATGTGCTCATACTTTGGTCAAATAAGTAAGCATCCTTAATTCCATATAAGACTCATGATTTTAGATAAGGTGCTACACCTAGGAATGGGCCCAGAGGCTAAGGGCTACAAGTCGGATGCCTGTCCCCACAGGTGAAACCCAGGTTACAGAGTTGCAGATCTTGTTTGCAGGTTAAGGGGATGGCTGCAAATTAGGCCCACCAGCAGCATGGAAAGATGCAAAATCCTCGAAGCAGCATTCTAGAGCACTGGCTTGGTCTGGAAGTGATGGTATCCTAAGAGCATAGCTCTCCTAACTGTGCCCTCAAAGATGTCTCCCTCCAATTCTGCCCCAATGCTTCCAATTTTAAGAAAAAAAATTGCACTTCATATTTCCAGTAACCAGTCATTTCATAGCCTTTCACTTTAGTTAATGGAAAAAAATAATATCATGTGTAACTCATTAAGAATTTTCATGGGTCAGGGCCTAAATTAAATTATCTAACTTATAGGGGAAAAAACTCAATTTCAACTCAAAAATAAAACTCTTATTCAATAAAAAGTTAAAATGTGACTATAGAGCAAGAATACTAAATTCCTAGTGATTGACATTACTCTTAAGACCCCAATTACTAATTTCATGCTATACAAACTAGAAAGAAAAGAGAGAGAGAAAATATTCTAGCCAATAAACATGTTTGCAGAATAATAGGTTCTTTTCAACCTATCTGTGAGGTGAATTGATGAATTTTATTAGACATTGAAAAGTTAGTGTATTTCTTATTTTTCAAAAGTTACTAGAGAGCCGGGCATCGTGGCGCACGCTGGTAATCCCAGTACTTTGGGAGGTGGAGACCGGAGGATCCAGGTTCGCGGCCAGCCTCAGCTCTCTCTCTCTCTCTCTCTCTCTCTCTCTCCCTGTCTCTCTCTCTCTCTCTCTCTCTCTCTCTCTACCTAGTGAGGCCAACTCCGCAACTTTGTGAGACCCGGTTTCAAAATAAAGTATAAAAAATAGGGCCGGGGGTGTAGCACGGAGGTAGAATGCCCCTGGGTTCAATCCCTGGTACCGCAAAAAAAAGAAAAAGAATTCTTTCAATTTATTTGAAGCCAAATTTGTGAGGCATATCTTTGCATTCCAAATTGAACTCTGCAGTTTTCCAAAATGAACAACGGCCATTCTTCCAGGTGTATACCTGTCATTTATAAAAACTCAAATAATAAAGCATTACAAGCCATACATTTGCCCTTCTTCATTTTTCAAAGGTATTCATGCTAAAGAGACATTACTAGTTCATTGGGCTCTCCCAACACAACCCTGAAGTGAAGACTTTCTTTTCTCAGCAGTGGCTTCTGGTGCACTCTCTCAGTTACTATTTCTGTACAATCAGCAAAGGTAGACTTATCAAAGTTTTGCATACAGGGACATTTATAAAACTAGGACATTAGGGACATTAGTCACTGACCTAGTCTATGTAAGTCAATGATAAACTGTCAAAGTGTGTTCTCCTGTTAAATGTTGCATTTAGGCCAACTCGACTCTCCAATCTGATTATACTGATATTACCCCTGGATTTTCATTAGGTGTTCTAAATACTCTAGTTAGTAGATAAAAAATTATTCCGTAGAGCAACCAGGCTTCTCTGCTATTGTCATAAAATAACAATCAGTAAGTTATATACTGTATTTGGCTATGAAAAAGATTTTCTCATCCACTTTGAATTTTAAAATGTACAAAGATTCAGGAGGCAACCAGAGAAGTTTTGTTTATTTTTGGTTGCCAAAAATTAAAGTAAGATAGAAAGAAAATTTAAGACAATAATGAATTATCTGGGTTAGTCCCAATTTGTTTTTCCATGGAGTGGTGAGAAGAGTTACAATTGAGAGTCAATAGCTATTTGACTCCAGTTCCCTATTTTCTCAAGGACCGGGGCTATTTGAAAGTAGAGTTGTAGGGATATTTCTCAAGGTTTTCTGTTTCTTAATTTATAGGCAAAGAGGTCTTGTATTCATACATTGGTTATAAATGGAAATAATGTAATAAAGAATGTATGTATAATCTAGTACTTTTAAATAGAGTTCAAGTAAAGTTGTAGTATATTCAATTGAAATACAAAGTGATCTTTACATGAGTCTTAAAATAATACTTGGTATAACTTCTATGTGAACCTCAGTTTTCAGGTTCATTTTAATAGAAGACAAAGAGAAATAACCAACCAGAATGTTTTGGAAAAGGTCTGGGGTGGGGTGGGGGGCAGAGCACCATAATACAGGAAACTTTCTCAACTAAGAGCAAACAATATATAAACTAGAGTTTTAATGCCTCTCTTGCAGTTTCTTACCAGAAGAAATACAGAAAAGAGCTTTACTTTTAACTTTGTAGGTAAAGAAAAACTGGCAAAAACAATCTAGAGTTAAAAATAATAAATATTGGCTTTTTAAACCATACAATGAAGAAACACAGAAGAAAATAGGAACATTGGAAATAAATGTGGGGGGTCATTTTATTGTATTTGCTTTCATTTTGCCCTGAAATCCTATTGCATGACCTAGAAATTACTTTGATGAACTTCGTCTTCAGAATGACAAGAAAAACATCAACTGAACTATTAGTTCATTAATCTACTTCATCTCAGTACTTGTATTCACTTCATTTTAAATTGTTTTGTATTCTGTTTGTGTCATGGACAATCTCATTCTGCCCTCATTGCTCTCTTTAAATGGCCTTGCTCATTTAAGTTTCAAAGGTTAAAAAGTCATTCCATAGATTTGGCTTACCATCTGATTATTTAGAAACTGCAATCCAGATCGTTTCAAATTTCAGAAGGCATTCTAGGGCAATTAAAAACTTTCCCCTCTTAACTCTGACTCATAAATAGCTTAGTCTCCAGTATCAGCCTTCTGTCCTAACACACATTTGACATTGTCAAACATTCTCGTAGAAATTTGCCTGCATCAATCTAGTCTTCAGCTAACAAAGGCAACAGTCGCCCCTTCCTTTTAGAGATTCCTTCTCAGAAGAGCTGGTTGGCATCTGTCCCCTACCACTGCCCTCTGAGTGAGGGTCTTCAGTATCCTGCAGTAGGTGCCCCGTGGAGCCCATAACTTAACTACTGCTTGCTAATCTGCAATCTTTCACATGATGACCTTCAGTCTGTATCTCTGGTTGCTATTCAAAAGCAATTTATGATTTATGCTTTTTAAATTTCCTTATAAAGGTAGACATGCCTTTTCTAAATAAAATACCTGCTGATCAATTCTTAGATACATATTTCTTTTTCTTTTAAATAATTTAAATGGACATTTATACTTGCTAGTATAAAAAATTCACAATGGTATTCTTTACATTTTGATGTTTTACATCATCAACAATGTAATCTGCTCTATCTGGCTTACCATCACTGAATAACAGCTAGATTTACCAACTTTGCCAGCTTACTTATCAGTAAAGAAATAACCTATACTCATTAATTCCATTGCTCAATAAATATATATTATCTCTTTGCTCTGAGCCCTAGGCTAGGTTCTAGTGATACAAAGATGAATAAGGCAAAACTTTTGTCTGCAAGAAACTCAGTCTGTTAAGAGTTCAAATAAGCACTATAATAGTAGATCAAAGAAGCTATGCATGGGGTGGGCGGGCAAAAGAGGAGTTTAATAAAACACGAAACACTTCAAAAGAAAGGAAATACTGAAGTTAGGTCTTTTTAAAAAATTTTAAAACTTCATTATTAAAATGATTCATTGAAGACATACTTCCTAAGTAGAGGAAACAACTCAAAAGAAATTTCATAGGCCTCAACATCATGAACTTTATTATTTTAATTTTATTTATTTATTTTTTGGCAGTACCAGGGATTGAACCCAGGGGCATTCTACCTCCGATCTACACCCCCAGTCCTATTTTTTATTCTTTATTTTGAAACAGAGTCTCACTAAGTTGCGGAGGGCCTCACTAAGTAGCTGAGGCTAGCCTCGAACCCGGATCTTCCGGTCTCAGCCTCCCAAGTACTGGGATTACAAGCATGCACCACCACACCCGGCTCATCATGAACTTTAAATAGTTCAGTATGATTTGGTCACAGGGTATTCATAAGGAAGCTTCAGAAAAAGAAACAAGAGAATAAAAAGGTACAGATACTGATGTGTCTTACAGGTCATACTAGGGTGTTTGGACTTAACTCCGATTAAGAATAACCTTGATGTGTTTTAAGGGAGAACACGAAATGATCAAATTTACCTTTTAAAAAGACTACATGCAACCACAAACTGCCATTACAGATTTAAGATAACTTCAGTGGAGCCTTAGAAATAGAAACCAATATAAAAAAATCTTCAACATCATTAGCAATCAAAGAAATGCAAATCAAAACCGCATTGAGATTCCATCTAACTCCAGTTAGAATGGCATTCATCAAGAACACAAACAATAATAAATACTGGTGAGGATGTGGGGAAATAGGAACACTTAGGCACTTTTGCTAGGATTGTAAATCAGTACAACCACTATGGAAATCAGTATAAAGGTTCCTCAACAGTCTAGGAGTGGACCCACCATATGCCATAGATATACCACTCTTCGGCATCTTTCCAAAAGAATTAGAGTATTATAGTGATAATCGCATGTCCATTTTTATAGTAGGACATTTCACAATAGCCAAATTATGGAACCAGCCTATGTGTCTATCAACAGGTGAAAGTGGATAAATAAAAGAGGTATATACACACAATGGAGTTTTATTCAGCCATAAAGAACAAAATTATGTCATTTGTAGGAAAATGAATGGAATTTGAGAGCATCATGCTAAGTGAGATCAGCCAGTCTCAGAAAGGCAAGACACATAAGTTTTCTCTCATATGTGGAAGCTGGAGAAAGAAAATAGGAAAGAAAAGGGAATTCAGAAAAAAAGGAGAGAGACCTGTAGAATAGTTAAAGGGGATGAGGGGAGGGGGAGGAAAAAGGAGGCTTGAGGAAGGAAACAGATCAAATAATGTCATGTTCATACAGGAAGGTATCACTAATCTCACTAACATGTATGAAGGGGAGAGTGGGATGGGATACACATGAAGGGAAGCACACCAAGTGAGATGTGTGTATATAAATGTAGCACTTTGAATCTCACTATATTGTGTAATTACTATGCACCAATAAATTATTATTAAATGAAAAAATAGAAACCAGTTTACAGAACATGGAACAAAAGAATTATACAATGGAGAGTGAACCTAAAATATACATTAAAGAAGCTATTTTGAAAAACAAAGGAATAAAATGAATTAAGAATTAGGGGAGGATATAGGCTAGATTAGTGGATTTTTTTAAAATATAGGAGAATTTTGCTCATGCTTTTATCCTTTGAAGAAAGGTGTATGGTTCGGATCTAAAGTGTCCCCCAAAAGCTCATGCTTTAAAGTCGATGCACAATGCCCAGAGCTTGGGTTTTCAGGAAATGATTGGATCATGAACACTGTGATCTCATCAGTGAGTTAATCCATTTAATGGATTAGTATTTCTTTTTATTTATTTATTTATTTATTTATTTATTTATTTATTTATTTTGCGGTACCGGGATTGAACCCAGGGACGTTCTACCTCCGCGCTACACCCCCGGCCCTATTTTTTATACTTTAGTTTGAACCCGGGTCTCATGAAGTTGCGGAGGGCCTCACTAAGTAGAGAAAGAGAGAGAGAGAGACAGGGAGAGAGAGAGAGAGAGAGAGAGAGCTGAGGCTGGCCGCAAACCCGGATCCTCCGGTCTCTGCCTCCTAAAGTACTGGGATTACAAGCGTGCGCCACCACGCCTGGCTGTGGATTAGCATTTCTAATGGACTACTGGTTGGTGATTGTAGGCAGGTGGGATAGGGCTGAAGGAAGTAGGTCACTGGGAGTGTGCTTTGAGGAGCTGTATCTTATCCCTGGTTTCTCCCCACACCTTCCCCCCTTCATGGCTGCCATGTGCTGAGTAGCTTTCCTCTTCTAAATTGTTCTTGTCAGGTATTTTTGTCACTGCAATGAAAAGCTGACTAACACAAAAGGAATAAAGGAATGTGTAAAAAGAGATTAATGATATAGTTAAAGGAGAAGATAAGAAATAGAAAGTTTGAAGCAGATGGAAGGGTAAAATTATAGTCCTATAAGGAATACTATAATACTATGGATAAAGAAAATTCTTAATGAAGTTAAAAGAAAAGAAGTAAGGCTGGGCACAAATATAGATAATATTTTCATTGTGAAAAGGAGCAATTAAAGGAATCATTCCCGATGGCATTATTGTCTCTGTGTCAATGTCATTTGCGGAGAAAAAAAAGGGTTAAGGGAGGGGATGGCATCTTGAAGAGAATTCTAAAGGTTTCAAGCAGCTGCAGGAGTAAAGCAAAATGCCACTTCACAAGGACTGCAGAGGGCTTGTGAGAGGCCAGCTGGGCTTAAGGACCATAAATAACAAATCCCAACATACTAATTAAGATAATAAAAGAGGCAAAAACAAAAGACCTCCAAATACACTTCTGAAGCAAAGTTAGGGCTCATTTTCCTTCTGTGTTGATAGTCCATGGAGGCATTTCAGGTTTGTGGGCAGCTACTCTCCACAGGATCAATTAGAGATCCGGATAATGACAATTCTACAATCTTTACATGGCTTCTAAAATGGTTCTCATCATTACCAATGCAGTGGACAGAAAGGGGAAAGCTTTGCAAGACTGTATGGATCAAACCTGGAAGTGGCATGGATCATCGCTGCTTCTATTCCAGGGTGAGAACTTGCTTCCAAGAGTATACCTGACTGCAAGGGAATAGAGTGGTGGGATGCAGTGATATCCTACTGAAACCTAAAGGACCTCAGTCTCCACCACACGATCTTTGGGAATTCTCTGCAGTTAATAGGTTCATCATAGGAGCAGAGAAGTAGATGGTGCCACTGAAATCTTGAAGCAAGTGTGGCCTTCAAGAAAAATTTTGGCTAAAATGCAATTGAATCAAAGATAAGAAATGAGCAGGACAGATATGAGAGTTTCGGAGAAAGTATATGATCTAAAGGGCTTTCATTTGAAGAGGTGCCTAAGGATTATAGTGCATATTTATAAATCAATCTTTTTGTATTCAGAATGTGGATTACTTTTAACTTCTAAACACCTGAAGAGTTGTGACATCCTATGAATATTGATGGAAATGAAGAACAAAGACATGCCTACCAAGAATTGAATCATTTCTAAAGATTGGGTATCTGGGCATTTGACTTCCATTTTTATGAGCAGTTTTTAAGCATTTCTTTGTTTAAATCTCTTCTGTCTTTTTTACTTGGAGAGGGGAGTATACTCCAACTGAACGTACCCCTAAAGAGATTTCATCACTTCAAATTAAAGATGTATTTTACTGGTGTCACTGATACATGACTTTGAGAATATGAACTGCTGTATAAATGTTAAATGTTCCCATCCTCATGAAAATCACATTTCACCTCAGAGCCAAGACTGGTTTTGCTATTCATTATTCATTTGGAGTCAGAATTTTCCATTTTCAAAATTATAATTAATTTGAATATTATTAAATGTTGTCACAACTGGCAGATTGTCAGTTTTCCTTGACCTCCTAATGTGTATTCAATCTCATTTTAAATACCTTATTTTTATTCTTAATCTCTTTCAAAACAAAACCATTAGCTCTATGTCTCTAAAAATTCCATTTAACAAAAGAGATGCACTCCTCCTTCCTCACTCTGTATCCTTTTATTTAACAGGAGTTATTTTCTGTCCTACACGCCCCCAACTGTGTCAGCCTGACTACCTGAAAGTCAATGCATGTAGGATTTGCATTAGAAAAAAGTATGTGTTTTGTCAACTTTACATCCCACACAGAAATCGTGAGCTCTAAGTTTAGAATAGAATTTCAAACTAATATAAGTGGTATTTCATGCTGGGAACAAATTGGAATTGTGAAAGACTCTGGGGATATAAATCCACACTGCATCGGCATGGTCAGTAAGGATGATAGATGGTTGGATATGAAAAATAATGTAGACAGCACACTCATCCTCAAACCCATGGCCCAGTAGGGAAGCCTGTTATATACAAATCAAAGGCTCAGTCCCATTATTTACAAATTGAATTTGAAAGATTTCTATTAAAAGGCAAATAACATTTGGAATACAAAATTAAGTTAGCAACTGGATGGTACACCCCATCACAGAAGCCAGATTTTCCAGGCTTATTCTCTTTGCAGACACTGCTAATTCATCAGAGCATTCTGTCTCACCAGCCCAGATACAGTGTTGAAACCCTCTCCAATACAGCCACTGAAGTCTGTCCTAGTTGGCCTTTATGATGAATCTAAGTGCCCTCGGTTCAAGAATGAATTTGAGGAACTTGTTGAGAAGGTCCAGACCTCACTGAAAAGACAAATAGGGGCATTGCCAATGCCAAAATTCACAAACCTCTAAATTAGGGTAGGGGCTGCTGTGTCTCTAAGTGCTCTGCATTATAATCTGTAGAGACAATCAATTCTGACAATTCACTATTTCATTGGAACTATAAAAATCAGCAGTTACTTCAGCTGGTTCAAATTAGAAGAATTTGTAATTTTGTTTTTGCTTTGGAAATGTTGTGGACTACAGACACGTTTGATTTACTTACTGATTACATTTACATTTCACTGGGTTAATCTAGCAGCAGCATACATTTTTTTAAGCAGAAAGCTTATAAGCAAAGGAAAGGAAAAGAAAAAAATATTATTATCAAAAAATGTATTAAGTACCCACCTACAAAGGTCAGGCACTTATTTCAAATTGCAATTAGTTTAGAGGTGTCTAACCATGTACATAGTTTAAAGGAGCATAGAAAGGGCTGAAACAAACTACATCATGTTACAGAGGAGAGAACTGAGACTTGGAAAGACTAATGGCTTGCCCATATTTACATAGATTATTGAACAGCAGTAGCCAGGATCTTAGCCCAGTGCTCTTTACATTACACTTTGTTGGTTTTTTTCCCTCTTATCCAATCATTCTGGATTTTGAACAAAAACCCCATTTAATATAAATCCCAAATCCCCTTCTGTCTATTCTGAATCCTAAAAAGAGGTAGATAGTTTTATGTATTTTTGAAACCAGTAACATGGATAATATCACCAATACTTCTCCATTTTTCAGTTCTGTTCCTGTCTATATATTTGTTTCATTCTCCCCCACTTTACAAGGATGCTGTCCATGTAGTGGGACAAGTAATGGCCATGGCTTTAGATAGACCCAGGTTCATTTGGATCAATCAAGATTATGATCCCATAAGAGAGTTGTCTTTTACCAATGTCTAAATATAAAAATTATATAGATGGACTTTTATTAGTATAGATTAAATTATATATACAGCTTCCAATTAATCTCTTAACAAAGAGAATGGTGCATTCATTGGCCCAAGCCAAAATCTTGTGGCCAGAGGGGTTCAGAACAATGATCGACAGCTTCACTAAGAGACTCCAGGAGAGAAGTGGGATGAAACACAGTTGCCCAAGGAGGAGAATGTTATTGGCAGAAGATACTGAAAAGGAATATTAAGCCAACAAACAGATGGCTCCTCTTGATCTGAGTACAAACACACACACAGACAATTGTTCATTTTTCTTTCTAGGCAATATACGTGCAGTGTCCTATCCTACCAACACAACTATCCCACATACAAGTAAAGACACGCTCATCTCCTCCCCAAAGGGTCTAACAACAAAATTAAGTCAGTTGATTCATGTCTGTATATCTGATCTAAATATGCTTTCTTTTCCTTAATAATCCTAAATGTAGAATTAAATGGTAAATTTAAACAATCTCTCCTAACAATATATATTATGGAAAGAGAATAATTTTTTAATTAAAGTTAGTATACTATAGTGATACAGTTATACCCATGTTCATAGCAGCACAATTAGCAATAGCCAAATTATGGAACCAAACTAGGTACCCATGAACAGATGAATGATAAAGAAAATGTGGTATGTACACACAATGGAATTTTACTCATCCATAAAGTACAAAATAATGTCATTTGCAGAAAAGTGAATGGAATTAGAGAACATTATGCTAGGTGAAGTTAATCTCAGAAGGTCAAGGGTTATATGTTTTCTCTAATATGTGGAAGCTAGGGAGAAAGTAAAAAACAAAATCGTCTCCAGATAAATGAGGAGAAAGATCAGTAGAATAGTGGAAGGTATTGCGGGTGGAGGTTGGGGAGGAGAAAAAAGAGGATAGAGGAAGGCAACTGTTCAAATAATGTTATGATCATATATGAAAGTATCACTATCAATTTCCACTAACATGTTCAGAAGAACAAGTTAGGAGGGAGGAGTGGGGTAGGACATGGAGGGAAATATACCAAGTGATGTGTGCATGTATGAATGAATCTCACTGAATCTCACTAGGGTGTATAAATACAATGCACCAATAAAAGTATAAAAACAGAATAATATCCTTTAGATGAAGAAACAGATATAACATCCAGTTGTCCCCAGCCCAGAATATCATACATACTTTGAAATGGAGAAAGAAAAAAAATGGAAATTTGTTGTTTCCATTTTCCTTGAAAATTTTGCATGGAAGCGACACAGTACCATCCTGAAATCCTAGTTTCTTCTCCCAACCTCTCCTTAGTGTTCCCTTTTCCCCTGTACTTTCCTTGAGGAGTGAGCATTTCTTGAAGACACCATTTCACCTGCAATCAGTTACACAGGCAGTATTTCCTCTTGTAACTCAGAGCCTGAAGATATTTTTGATGTTTTTACTTTTTATTATCTTCTCCAAAAGATTTCTCCTTCCCTTTCCTTTTATGCATTTATTATACTCCTTCTTGCCATTGCCATCTTTTAATGTCCCAGAAAGCCCCCTCATTTGTTGGAAGTTTCAGCACGCAGATCAACATCTTCTTCATTTTTGTTTCTATCATGTCTCTGTGTAGGTGCTGTGTAAAATCATTTTGGAGCCTGAGATAAAAATATGAAACAAACAAAAAATAATAATAAAGCAAACAAAGAAAAACCTTGACCTTCTACATACTTATCAAAATATCCTCTCATGTTGTTTTAGTCTCTCCGGGGTCATCAAAACAAAATGCCATGGACTGGGTAGCTTATACAACAATAGAAATTTATTTCCGCAGTTTTGGATGCTGAAATGTTCAAGACAAGGAGCCAACAGATTCAGTGTTTGGTGAGAACTAATTTCCTTGTTCACAGGAAGCATTTTCTCGCTGCATCTTAGATAGTAGAAAGGGCACGATAGTCTTCTGAGGTCTCCTTTACAAAGCTTCAATTCCAATTCCATTTATGTGGGCTCTGCCTTCTTATGACCTGATCATATCCCAGAAGGCCCCACCATCACCTAAGATTTCAACATATATATTTAAAAGAGACACAAACATCCAGACGACAGCACATATTTACACCAAGATGAAAAAGTTAATAGAAGTTCTACAATCAAAACACACCATTACATGTAGAGTTTTCCACTGCCTAAGCTGTTTGCATACCATGGCCACTCCCATAAATCTACCAAGTAGGAGACACAGGCCCACAGGGGCCTAGGAATGGTGAGCCGTTTGGAAACAATTGTGTATATTAGTAGAAACAGTGGGTGAACACATACTACCTGCTAGGAACTGTGCTAAGAAAGTTTACCAACTGCCTCATTTAATCTTAGGTGCCTTCCTCACTTTTCTGTAAATTTTCTTAGAGGGTAGGGTTTTTCCTCTTTTGTTCACATAGTGACATTGTGCCAGGCCCTGGACTGAGTTATAATAGTAATACTGTAAATATTAAAATAGTACTGAAAATGAACTTGTCTTTTTAAAAAATTCTTCAAATGACTTACTTTTTTCCAATATTTGTCTGAACTCTTTAAGACTGAATAGTTTTGAATGGTTTTATGTTTGTAAAATGGCTTTCCTAATTAAGCTAGAATTTATCTGTTAAACAAATAGGCCTGGAGAAATTAAATTCAGTCTCAATGGCTTATAACTATGTAAGTATTTTTCTTAGCTAGTATAATGGGTTTATATAGGAAAAGTAATTCTACCTCTAGTAATTTCAGGTGGGGTAATTTGTACCAATTCTCCCACCAAGACAAGAAGCAAACCTCGGACAACAAAGACAAGACATTTTAAAAGCCTGTATTTTAGAACTAATAAAACAATGAAAGTTATTAGGCCATGATGCAGGGATGATATAAGCCCAGGTTAATAGCTGCTCTTCCCTTGGCATTACTTGATATTTCAGAAGGTACAACTGGCAGTTGAAAGACTGAGCTGTACTTTTGACAGTCTTCCTAAATTATAACAAGGATTCGTAATACCATACAAGTCCTCACTAAAGAGAATGTGCCTTCTTAACACCCCTCACTGAAAGATTATCCACTGGAATTAAAGGGGACATGACTAATAGACCAGCTCCAAAGACATAGCAGCAACTGAAATGTCCATCAATGGATGAATGGATAAAGAAATTATATATATATATATATATATATATATATATATATGTATATATATATACATATATATAAATTATATATAATATATATTATGTATTATATATAGCATGTGTTTGTTGGAATATTATTCAGTCTTTAAAAATGGTGACCCTGTGATTTGCAACAACTAAAATGAACCTAAAGGACATTAAGTGAAATAAGTCAGACGAGAAAGAAAATAATGCATGATCTCACTTACATGCGGAATCTAAAAAAGAAAAACACTGTCAAATACATAGAAAAAGAGTAAACCAGTGGTAACAAAGTGAGGAAAGAGGAATGAGAAGATGTACATAAAGGTATAAAATTGTACTTATGTAGGATGAATAAGGCAGAAGCTATAAGGTACAGTGTGAGTACTACTATGGTTAATGACACTGTATTGTATTTTGGCAATTTGCCACACATGAGATGATGGGTATATGAAGTGGCTTTAGAAATCACTTTACTATGACTATGTATATCAAGGCAAATATATCAAAACATCATGCTATATAACTAAAATACATAAAAGATAAAAAGGGAAAAAGTATGGAAAAAAGGTAAAGAAAACAAACTAGGCCCTCGCAAGGACTGAACCTTAGTCTTACATATTTAATCTTAAAGAAGTATGTTTAAGATAGTTCTGAGAAGTTATTTCTCTAAGATAGCTCATCTGAAGATACAGAAAAAAATAAATTCAGTTTCTCCTACTGACAACACAAATTTCAAACTGTGTTATCCTGACACAGTTTCCCTTAGCAAGAAAGTGATGTTTCCCTTCAGCAAGAAAGCAATTAATTCTGCAGCAGACACCAGCTGGGCAACCTCTAGTTAAATTCATTTCTGACACTATCTACCTGGATGCAGTGACAGATGTCAGCGGTGAGGGCTTAGTCTCCCAGACTGCCCCACTTCAGATGCCAGTGTCAAGTTCCAGACTCCAGAATTTCTGACTGGCTACAAATTGGGGTTCCCATAGCCCCCTCCTTAGGCTTTATTATTTTACTAGGATGGCTCACAGAACTTAGAGATGCAGTTACGGGTTTGTTATAAAGGTATATTAGTCAAGTGCTCTAGCTGAACAGAACCCATGGGGTATGTATATTATAAAAGAGGACTTAGCAGATTGGTTTACATGCTCTGAATCTGTAGTTCCAAGTGGCCACCTGCACACTGGAAAGCTGGGGGAAACCAGCAGCTGGCCAGTCCAAGGAGCTAGAGCCCCAGAACCCAAGGGACAATGATGTAGTTCCAGCCAAAGATGGAAAGGCTTAGAAACTCCCTGGAGAATCAGAGTCCATGTTGGGAGAGTGAAGCTGGAGCCAAATATCCTCAGGAGAGAACAGCAGCAGCAGATGCACCTGCTCAGGAAGGGTCTAGCTTGTCTTACACCCCTTCCTCCTTCTTCTACCCTTCCTTCCACCTGGCTCCCAGTGTATTGGACAGTGCCACCACACTTGGGGCGGGACTTCCCCCTCAATATGCTGTTCCAGGTGTCAATCATCTTATCAATACACCCCAAGTCTCCCAATTCTAGATGTCTCTCAGTTCACTCAAGTTGACAATGCAGATTAACTGTCATAAAAAGATATTTTAAAGGATACAAATAAACAGCCAGATAAAAAGATACATAGGGCAAGGTCTGGAAGGGCCCCAAGCGCAGGAGCATCTGTTCCCTTGGAGTTAGGTTCTCTACCCTCCCAGAAAGTCAGTGACTTCTTATTCACTTTCCGATAATTCTCCATATGTTGTGCTGTTTAGAATCTCTCCAAACTCTGTCCTTTGGGGGTTTTATGGGGACTTAATTGCATAGGCAAGAGCGAAGCAAGGGCAACTTGTACAAAAAGGGTATGATCTAATGCTAACAGACTGAGTGGGAAAACTCAGAAAGGCCTGTAATTTGTATTGCCTCCCTTGGAGAGAAAAAGGGGCAGGTGAAAGAAGTCAGAAGGTCAGAGAGAGAGAGAGAGAGAGAGAGAGAGAGAGAGAGACAGAGAGACAGAGAGACAGAGAGAGAGACAGAGACAGAGAAAGGGGGGAGGGATTGATTTTGCTTTCTGATGCCTACTTCTGAGGCCAAAAGCACTCTCACAAAAGACTGTCTTTCACTTTTGTTGCTCTGTCCAATGTCCAGGAATGTAAGTTTGGTTTAACATTAGAAAAATATTAAAATAATTCATCTCATTAACCCAATAAGAGGAAAAGAAATCACATGACCGTCTCAATCTATGTAAAATTCTTTGATATAATAAAATATTCTTTGGTACATACATTTGTGTCTAGAAATATTGAGTCTTCCTTAATCTGATGCATGGTCCTCACATACAACTTTTAGCAAACAAATCATATAATTGTGAAATTTTGAACATTTTCCTTGTGAAACTGGGAATAAAACACAAGAGATTTCTATTCAACACTGTACTGGAAATGGTGACCTTATTGTAATAAGGAATCAAATAATAAAATGTTGAAAGATCAAAAAGGAAGAAACCCAAATGTGATTAATCATGGTTACCATGATTGTGCATACAGAAAACACAAAATAATCTCTGGATGATAAACTCCTAGAATTGGCAAACTAGATTAATGGGTAAAAACTGGTAAAAGGACTTTGGAAAACCAGCATTAATACTAATTCCATTCTCGTGTATATGCCTAATATAAATTCCATATGTGAACAATGAACCATGTACCATATGTGAACCATGAGATTTGTATAAGAGCAGACCTGGAAATGTTGTTGGTAATAGTCAAAAGCTTAAAAAAAAGCATATTCATGGAGAGTAGAATGGGTAAATTGTGGTATATTGATATTCTGAACTACTATTCAGTAAGGAAATTGAACAAACTACCACTATGTATAACACCATGGGTAAACCTGACAAGCCTAATGTTGAGAAAATGAAGCTAGACACAGAAGAGTGTGTATTGTGTGGGCATCGTTCTATTTGCATAAATTTTAAAAATAGGCCAGATGAAATTATAATATTTGAGAATGCATGCGTTGATGGACAATAATCAAGTAAATCACGGAAGCAATTACTATAAATGTCAGGAAAGGAGTCAACCTTTTGAAAAGAGAAAGGATTGTTGCTAGGAGGGAGCATGAGATGCTGGCAATGTTGTATTTCTTAATCTGGGTGGTGCTTACAGAACACTGATTTGCTTTTTATTAAACCATCAAGATCCATGTCTTTAAAAATACATTTTCTATGTGTACTGTATATTTCACAATTGAAATGGTTAAAACAAAAGACATAAGAATTTTTCAAATTTACACAGTTACATCAAGAAAGCTAGTAATGTAGCCGGGCGTGGTGGTGCACGCTTGTAATCCCAGTACTTTGGGAGGCGGAGACTGGAGGATCCGGGTTCGCGGCCAGCCTCAGCTCTCTCTCTCTCTCTCTCTCTCTCTCTCTCTCTCCTTAGTGAGGCCCTCCACAACTTCGTGAGACCCGGTTTCAAAATAAAGTATAAAAAATAGGGCCGGGGGCGTAGTGCGGAGGTAGAACGCCCCTGCGTTCAATCCCGGGTACCGCAAAAAAAAAAAAAAAGAAAGCTAGTAATGTTGATAATTTATGGACAGGGCCAGAATTCGGATGAAACAAGAGAGATACTCACCTTGGATGCCAAATTTAAGGGAGAGCCAAAAAACCCAGACATCAATGTAAATAGTATTTTAATGAAATGTGTTTGTATACCATACTGAATGAAATATCAAAAGGATCAGAAACAAATAAAAATTATGAAGATAGGATCAACATGAACAGGCATCATTTTTAGTGCTTTTACAAAATTCATTGATCTTCATAAACACCTTGAGAGGGTGTTTCTGTAATTATTTTCCATCTTTCTAAGGAACCTAAGGCACAATGACAAGTAGTTATTGTCTCAAGGTCACTCTGATACATGGCAAAGCCTAAATTCAAACCCAGACCACGGACTCCAGAGGCCATGTTCTTGAGAACACTCTACCTGCCAATTTGCTTTAGTAGCCAGTGTATTTAGTTGAAGTAGCCAATGGTGTCCTGTGATACTGCTCTCATTCTTTCTGCTCAGCACATGCCCCCACATCATATATTTGTATGGGAATATTATGTTGGGAAGGGAGAGAAAATTAAAGGAAGGACATTAGGGAGCTCCTTAGGAAGCCCCTTTTTTCTGAAGTCTGACCCCCATGGTATGGAATATGCCAAGCAGCCAGGAAAATTCCCCAGAGCTCTCTAGGTCAAATGACCCAACCTCACATTACCTTAGGACTCCTGGAAGGCTTAGGTGCAGGGAAGCTAATATTTGATAAATTTAGTTAAACAAAGAATATAGATTTTTAGTTATTTATTTACTTACTTGTTTATTTATTTATTATTTATTTATTTATTTATTTATTTATTTATTTGTGGTACCGGGGATTGAATCCAGGGGCGTTCTCCCTACGCACTACACCCCTGGCCCTATTTTTTTATATTTTATTTTGAAACCGGGTCTCACGAAGTTGCGGAGGGCCTCACTAGGTAGAGAGAGAGAAAGAGACAGGGGGAGGAAGAGAGAGAGAGAAAGAGCTGACGCTGGCCGCGAACCCGGATCCTCCGGTCTCCGCCTCCCAAAGTACTGTGATTACAAGCGTGCGCCACCACGCCCGGCTACAGATTTATATTTATTAATTTGAAAATTATATCACAGTGCTTTATTATATTTTTAAAGCAGCTTCGTAAACTATGAAAAATTTGATGGCTGCTTGAGTGTGTGTGTGTGTGTGTGTGTGTGTGTGTGTGTGTGTGTTGCTGGGTATTGAACCCAGAGATATTCTACCTCTGAGCTACACTCCCAGACCTCCTTTTTATTTTTATTTGGAAACAGGGTCTCACTAAATTGCTGAGGCTGGCTTTGAACCTGCGATCCTCCTGTCTCAGCCTCCTAAATAATGGGATTACAGGCATGCACCACCACTACTGGATGATGGATATTTTTTGTAAGAATGAGGCCTGCAGAGGGAATATGAGGTCTGTTTTATTTACCTTCTTAAATACTAATTTATTAACCAAATAACAGCATCAATCTGTTGTTTTCTGTTAAAGTAAGTTCAGTCTGGGCTGGGGGAAAAAAAAGCAAGCCAGAGTATCATTTTGGTAAAAATGCACAAAGCTGTTTAAACTTCAAAGATGACTCAAACATTAATGATTTGTAAACCCCCCAAGGTGCAACAGCATATTTAGAGAACAGAGAAAGAAACGGGGAAAATTTATGGAACTAAATAATTCCAATTCTTGCAGGAAACTAGGTCCCCAGAGACAAGAGACAGTGGCCGGAGTTGGATAGCAGGTTACTTTATTTACCAGTGAAGGCTCAGTAAGCAAAGCTTCTGGGCTAAGCCCCAAACTCAGAATATGCAAGTTCATTTATACATTTGGTCATAATTTTAGAGGGAAGGGGTAAGCACAAGACTTGCTTTTTCTAGCATAAGCAAGATGCAGAAGCAGAACAGCAATTAATACATTGTTTCTCTCTTTTTCTATCAGTTCTGTGTCTTAACTTGCAGGCTGTCTGGGGAGGCTCTGTTTGCTAAAGTCTGAGGGGGACTAAGCAGTAGCAGGACCTAGCCGGGCTCCTTCCTCAGAATAGCTTCAAGGATATAGCTGGGCTCCTGCCTCACAATGAATATTAATGAGAGATGGGCACTTTTCAGGCAGAGCTTTGTAAGAAGAAAGGAAATAGACTTTGTGAGAGGGTAAGTTTCAATAAACAGTTATTTATAGATAGGAGAAAATGAGTTCTGCTGAATTTTAATCCTTCTTAAACTATTACAGTGTCCATTTTTTAAACAAGTCAACCTTTTTGAGAAATAAGCCTTGGTATAGGATGCCAATATATCTCACTAGAACATGAAAAATCCCATCAAACAACCACTTCTAGAAATCTTTCCTAAATAGCCACTTTGATGGCTTCACAGAATTATAACTCGGTCTATTTCCTGAACCTTAAAAATTGTTCATAAGTTCTTCGCCCTCTTAATTTCTGTTTTTATCAAAGTATGGCATAAAATACAACTGGGAAAAATACAAGAGTTCTATTCTAGGGATGGGCTGCATATGACAGTGGCGGAAACAGAGTTGAGAAAGTGAAATTCAGAAGCTAAAATGGCCCTCTAAGTCCTGCATCAAGGAAAGTGGGTATCAGTTATAGTAGGAAAACTTAGCATTAAATGTTTATAAGTGCCATTGCAAGAAACTCACAAGTTTCCACTCTAAGCTTACATCAGCAACCTGGGAAGCAAATTTTTCTGATGCTCATTTTGAAATTTTTAGAATGAAAATTAATGGGCAAAATGTCAGTTTCAAAATTTCAGAATAATCTTTGTGCTCTTCAGTTGGGTCCCAAAGCCTTTCAATTCAGCTCCTCCTCATTATTTCTTGTAACAAAAGGAGTTATTTTTACTGTTAGTGTTTCCATGCAGCCATCTTTGACTGTTAAAGTCAAGAGATGGATCTGTCAGACCTGTCAATATCTTTTTGTGTTGGGGATTTCAGCCTTTCATCTGAACATATAAATGTAGGGTTCTCATGTTTTGCAGTTTTGTTTTTCATGAGCATGGATGCAAAAGAAACTGAGCTAAGAATGGAAGCTACAAGTTTTCTGACAAAAAAAAAGATAATGCAAAAAGGGCTCTTTTTTTAAAGAGGAAAAATGTGTGGAGCATTAGAAATTTTGTGACTCTTGCAATATGTTTCTCCTTGCTGAATTGTTACTCATTACTGTCAATCATCATCTTATCCTAGAACTCTTGCTTCTGTCCTTTGAATATGCAAGTGCAAGTGAAAAAATATGCCTTTTCAGTCCAGTTCTTCGAGTTCATTTTAATTAGGATTTTTGTTAATTTTGTTTGTTCTCCAAATGAGGATCTAAGTAAATGCAAGAAATACCAAGAGTTCCCATCTAGCCAGGAGTTGAGGAATGAAAACTCCAGTCTTCCAAGGAGACTAGGCAATTTGTTCTGAATGTCAAGAGACTGTAATGAGGGATATGAATGATGGCCACTGGGGCTTACAAGTAGACACCATGAAGAATCCATCATCCCAATCATCATATGGAAAGAATGTTAAAATTTTCTATTCTACCTTTATACATTCCCCCTTCCACCAACATACAGTAGTTGAGTCTGACTTAGGTACTGAGCTAGGCCTGGGAGTGGAATGGTGAAGGTGCAAATGCAGCTTCAAAAGATTATGGCTGGTGAAGGAGCTCTGGACTAACCCTGGTGCAACAGCAAGCGTCTCAGTGCCTTTACCAGGTGCTGCCGCTGGAGGGCAGTGAGTCTGTTAACCTAATGTTGCTGCAGAATCAGTCTTTGAGAGGCAGCCAAGATATTACTTTTCAAAGCTCTGAAAAGCAAAGAGCCTTAGCCACAGTTGACTGTATATGCGGGTTAATTTGTGAAAACATGCGTGCTCCCTTAGTTCTCAGAAAATAACCAACCAAAGATCAAGCTGAACTTGTATTTCCTACACAACTGGAATAAAAGCCAAACTTCCTCTGTGCCCTCAAGGCCCTGCAGGGCAGAGCCCTGAACACACCTCTCTGCTTTCTTTTGATCTCTCCAATGAACAATGCTAGCATGAGCATTTCATTCCTGCCTTCGAATGTGCCAACCTTGTTCTTGTGTCAAGACATTAGAATGATTTTTTGACTTGGAATTCTCTTCTCCAGAGGATGGTGTAGCTTTCTTCTCCTCACCATTCAGGTCAAGTTATAATTCTCTAAACTAACATGATGCCCTCTGGCTGCAACTCTCCCTCTCAACGTCCAGCTAGCTATTCTGCCAGATATTCTTATTTGTCTGCTTTTGGCACTTATCTGCATATTAAATTGTGCATGTGTTTATCAAAGGTACCATAATCCTTTGGACATTTTATCATTTTCATTTCTCTATTCCTAGCATCTAAATTATTGCCTAGCATCAGAATAGGTCCTCAAAAAGGGTATTTACTGACAGATGCACCAGTTCACTTCAAGAATATTTGGAAATACTGATGGAAAAATGAACACTAAAGTTTCTATGGGCACATGTGGCAGAAAAAAATCAAGAAATGGGGATTATTGTCAATATGACAGTAATTTGTATATGCTGGTGAAAGACAATTTCATGAGAGTTATGCAATTCAATAAGACATTTGCTATTAAGCAAAGAAGTTAGAATTTAAAAAGTGAGACAAATCCAGGAAGTAGTGACGTTTTGTCTAAAACCTCAAGAATTAGTAGGATATAGCTAGACTCTGGAAGAATGAGAGATAAATGGGGAAGGATGCTCCAAAAAAATTAGTGAACAAAAACCAAAGAGATTTGAAATCAACTCAAACAATAAAAATTTCAAGAACATTGAAAAGTGTGAAGCAAAGTAATGGTATCATTTTTGTATTGAAGATATATTGAAGAGTTGAGAATGAACGAGGGGAACTGAGTTAGAGAGCTGGTGAAAAAATCCAGAAGAAAGATGATAATGTAAATATACTTGATTAGATCCACAGGTATAGATGTAATTTGATAAATAAAGTGATTTAAAGATGCTATAGAATCAATAAGACCAGTAGATTTTCTGGAAGAAAGAAAAAAGGGGTATAATTTTTATCTAATTTTTCTTATTAAACAATAAGTTACATGGTGGCTCCAGTCAGTGACCAAGATCTTGGAGAAGAGTCAGGATTCGGTGGACAAGATGATGCTTTTGTTCAAAATTAATGGTAAAAGGAACAGCCAAATGAAGGTGTCCAGGAAGCTCTTGGACATACATGTCAACTCATTTGTGAGCCAGCAGAATGTAGATGATAAAAAGCAACTGGGAGTGAATGAGATCATACAGAAATAGTAGAAAAACGGAAAAATGAATGAAACCTCAGATGGAATCCCATGAACCACCAATATGCAACACAGAAAATGAGGAAAAAGAGGCAGCCATGACATTTATTTAGAGCAACCAGAAAGGAGGAAAACAAACCAAATGTGAAATGAACCAGGGCCAACAAAAGGAAGCATTTCCTTTTATTCACTTTTTCACGGACACATAATAGTTGTACATATTTATGGGGTAAAGTAATATGTATATCTAAATGTGTTATGATCAAATCAGGATAATTGGCAATGCTATCTCCTTAAATACTTATCAGTTCTTTGTGCTGGAAACCTTTGAATGCCTCTCTTAGTTCTTTATAAAATATAAAATATGCTGTTGTAAATTATAGTCACCCTACTCCTCTGGAGGCTGTTCTTCACTCCTCCTATCTAACTCTATTTTGATACCTATTTTTCAATTTCTCTCTATTTCCCCTCATCTTTACACTTACTATTCCTCAAAGATCACTATTTCACTGCCTACTTCTTTGAGATCAACTTTTGAAATTTCCATATCTGAGTATAAAAAAATATTTGATATTTGTCTTTCTATAGCTGGCTTATTTCATTTAACATAATACCTTACCATCCCATCCATGTTGTCACAGATGACAGGGTTTCCTTCTTTATGGCTGAATGATCTCCCATTGTGTATATACAACAAGCATTTAAAAAATCCATTCATCCATTGATGGACACCTCAACAGTTACCTTATCTTGCCTGTTGTGATATTTACATGCAATAGACACAATAGTGCAAATTTCTTTTTGATCTACTGATTTCATTTCAAAATGGAGCATTTCAGTAAACACAACTATGAAACAGTGTCTGGGGAAAAAAATTCAGATTAGATTAGGCTTTCAAAGTGCCCATGAGATTTAGCCAAGCTGCTAGTTACAATCACAAGAAAGTTTTAATGGCAGTGTGAATGTGAATAGGGGCTCCAGACTGCACAACTCAGAATAGGAAATGGGAGGCAAGGCAAGACCAGAGTGAGTGGAGATAGTCTTTGAAGAGTGAAAGACTGGAGCAAAAAAGAAAGCTGAGAAAATATTGAGTTTATGATGGAAATTAGCAGCAAATATTTAAATGTTTATGAAAAGCAATGTGGACTTCACAAAAGAAGAGCTACAAATGGCCAATAGATACATGAAAAAAAATGTTCAACATCATTAGCAATCAGGGAGATGCAAATCAAAACTACTCTAAGATTTCATCTGACCCCAATTAGAATGGCAAGCATTAAGAAATCAATCAACAGCTGGGCGTGGTGGCGCACGCTTGTAATCCCAGTACTTGGGAGGCTGAGACCAGAGGATCCGGGTTCATGGCCAGCCTCAGCTACTTAGTGAGGCCCTCCGCAACTTCGTGAGACCCGGTTTCAAAATAAAGTATAAAAAATAGGGCCGGGGGTGTAGCTCAGAGGTAGAACGCCTCTGGGTTCAATCCCCGATACCACAAAAAAAAAAAGAAAAAGAAAAAAAAAAAGAAGTCAAACAACAACAAATGTTGGCGAGGATGTGGGGAAATTGGGACTCTTCTACACTGTTGGTGGGATTGCAAACTAGTTCAACCACTATGGAGATCAGTGTGGAGATTTCTCAGAAAACTGGGAATGGATCCACCATATGATCTGGCTATA